>JAXGGA010002772.1:0-114730 GCA_038373865.1 Uloborus plumipes | reverse complement strand
TTGATTGTACCATTTGATTGATTTTTCCTCTCAAACAACACTTGGAATTGATTATGAAATATTTATGGCTGTTTTTATTATGAAACATGTAACTGAAGAATGGGCATGAATGATTTTATTAACTGTTTCGGCACCGACTTCAAAACTCATGTTTAAAAGTAGTATCGATGGTGTTCAAAGAATAAATTTATTTTTTACTTTTTAGAGCTATTTTCAGCTGCGTTTTTGAAGTCGGTTTTACTTTTTTTTATAAAATTTTATTTTTATTTCATTCTTTTCAGTGTAAATGTATACCCGGAATAGTGTCATGTTGCCATCGTGACGCTTCATCTCACTTTATTAAAGCGTCTAAAATTTTAAGCGATTGCCACTAACAACATTTTTTTTTCTTTTTAGGATTTATTTCTATGCTGATTTAATTAAAACATTTTTAAATTACTAGTTTTTTACCCGATTATGATGCTAAAACTGGCCTACAGGTTAATCCACAAAGTAACCATTTACCGCCGATTCATTAGTGCATCACTAATTTTAAAATTTAAAAGTTTATGTGATGGGAGCCTGAAAATATATTTTTTAGAAAATTGGGGTACTCAGGACTAAATATGTTCTATCAGTAAAACTGCGATTTGCATGCCGCATAATCGTTCGACGTAGACAGTGCATTTTTTTTCTGCTGCTTGAAAATCCACCGACTCCGTCGAGCATCGAACTTAAGCTCTTGCGAATGAGAGCCCAGCGTCTTACCGCTAGGCCACTCTATCGGCGAGCTACTGTGACCTAATGGACATCAAATCGCAAGTGTGTGCGCGTGAAATTTGAAATTCAATTCATGCGCAAAGAGGGTGCGCATGAACGGAATTCTAAAGATTTCCCTCAATTTCTTCAGGGTTCCGTTCTCAAACCCCGCATCAGGGGACCATGGGACCACCAGGGAGGTGTACCCTTTCCAACAAAAAAAAAATACCAAAATCGGTCTATTCAGTAAAAAGTTATGCGTGGTCATACATAAAAAAAAAAAAAAAATATACTGGTCGAATAGAGAACCTCCTCCGTTTTTTCGTCGGTTAAAAAACGATGCTGACCAGAACGTTACAGCCAATGGGGAACGCTATGGAGCCATGATTACTGACTTTTTCGTTCATCAGTCAAACAATTATGATGTGCAGGAGCTGTGGTTTCAACAAGATAGCTCAGCATGTCACACAGCTCGTGCCACAATTGATTTATTGAAGAGTACGTTTAGTAACCGCATTTCACTCTCTCCTGTCCTTCCGCTGTGTGAGTGACTGCCTGCTCTATAAACGAGTCTTGGCATGTGTTTTGAGCTAAATCGGATTTCCACCTTAATGGTGCTCGTAAAAACGGAAGCCTACATATTTTGCCTTAAATAGTGTAGATGTGTCTACTGGGGCTCGGGTTCCCGAGTGGTTTCAGAAACAGTATACAAAAGTGATTATTATGCAAAACATATTAACTAGCATATCTTAAAATATAACAACAGAAACGATTGCTGACTTTATCAATAAAGAATGTGAATCCTATGGAAATATAAAATACATAACGAAAATAAAAATACTCGTGCTGAATTTTATTTAGGAATTGACAGTTAGTGTAAAAAAGCTGAAAACTAATTTATCAATAAACATTTTTGTCTAAGCACATTAATAAATCATACATCAATTAATTATTTTTGAGATATACATATGCTTAATATAAATAGTTTTTAGTCTACTACAGGCAGAGAGTATCCCCCTCCCCCCTAAATAGCGGTCCAATAAATATACAGATATTATTATTCTACAGTCATTTTCACCTAGTATCATATTAAATTTTAGTTTATGTTTCTTGTTTGCTACTAGCAGTTTTTAGCAAATATAAATGAACTTGCAAGCAAAAGAACTTTTTGTGTATATACACTGCCGGAAAAAAAATCCCAACACCAAGAAAAAATTACTGTAGCGTAATGAAATTCGGGTGATGCAATTGTCTAGTTAACATGTTTAATTGATTAAATGTACAGGATCACTGGCTAATTTAAGCTCAAAAAAATGCTGTGCAAATGTGAAATTATGTTACTTTAATAGCCGGTGTGACCTCCAGAATTTTGAAGGCAAGCCTACAAACGTGCATGCATAGTGTCATAGAGGTACCGAATGTCACTTTGTGGTATGGAGTTCCATGCTTGTTGCAATTATTGTGCCAATACTAGGACGGTCATTGCTGACTGTGGATGGTACTGGAGTTGCCGTCCAATGATATCCCATACGTGATCAATTGAAGACAAATCTGGTGATCTTGCGGGTCACGGTAACATGTTAACACTCTGTAGAGCACATTGCGTTACAGTAGCGGTGTGAAGGCAAGCGTTATCCTGTTAGAAAACTTCCCTTTGAATGCTGCTCATGAAGAGCTGTACTATAGGTACAATTACCAGACTGACGACAAATTTGTAGTCAGTGTGTTTGGAATAACCACAAGAGTGCTCCTGCTGTCAAAGGAAATTGCTCCCAAGACCATGACTCCAGGTGTAGTTCCCGTGTGTCTAGGCCGCAGACAGCTTGGATGCAGGTGATCCCCTAGCCTCTTTCTGACCAACATACGGCCGTCACTGGCACTAAGGCAGAATCTGTTTTCATCAGAAATTACAACAGATCTCCAGTACGACCTCCAGTAAGCTCTGTCTTGACACCACTGCCGTCGCAAACGGCAATGGTTTACAGTCAATGGAATGCAGTCTACAGGCTACCTGGCTTGGAGCTATCCTTGAAGTAAGCGACTTATTACCATTCTTTGGGTCACGACGGTATCAATTGCAGCTCGAATGTCAGCCGCAGATGCAGTACGATGAGCCACAGCCGTACACAGGATTTGGCGATTTTCCTTCTCAGTCGTGCCACGTGGCAGCTCGGAGCTCGGTCTTCTTGAGGTAGTACCATCCTTTGACCATATCTTCTAATAATCATGCACGGTGGAAACATTTCCACCAGGTCTTTTTGCAATATCGCGAAATGAAAATCCATCTTCTCGTTGTCAAATTGTACGACCTTCTTCAAACTCAGTGAGCTGTTGATAATGGCTTCTTCATCTTCTTAAAGTCATTTCTCACTAACATGAACGCAATGCGTCAAATTTCACGGGAAAATAATACTCACGAGCTTTGCAACACGCTTTTAAAACAAGCCTTATTTGCATGTTCTGAGTGACGCCAGCTGCGCCACGTTTATGCGCGGAGAGGGAAATTTCAATCGATGTCATCTTTCAGTTGTATAAACACGCCTACCAAATTTCGTTTATCTTGCGCAAGTTTTTCTTAGTGTTGGGATTTTTTTTTCCGCCAGTGTATATATATCTATCTATATATCTATCTATCTATATATATATATATATATATATATATATATATATATATATATATATATATATATATATATATATATATATATATATATATATATATATATATATATATTATATATATATATATATATATATATATATATATATATATATATATATATATATATATATATATATATATATATATATATGTATATATATATAATTTTTTAGCGAATATAAACCGACATGCATTTTCTCCCTTTCATTTTCTTGTGTCTAGTGAAATTAAAGCTAAGGGAAAAAAGATGACTTTAGAGAGTTAAAATAAGTAGAAAAAACAAAAATATTTCATCTAAATATATAGTAAAATAAAAAAGTTACTGCCTCTTAAAAAGTAGATACTAACAAATTAATTCATGATTTAATTTTGTCGGAAAAATACGTATATTTATTCTTGATGAAACACAAGTTTATGTTTAGGCGCCTAAAAAAACTGCTTTATCATTATGGGCTCACTAAGATTGTAAAGAATACTAAACAGCTGTTGAGTATATTAGCAAGAATATAAGATAAATAATTTTACTTTTGTACACAGAAGCTGAATAATGCAATAACAATTTTTTACTGCACCAAGTCTTATTATTATTCAATAGCATCATTCCCTTATTTCGATTTTTTTCACAATTACTCTTCCTTGAAGCTGACTTTTATAAAAACACGAGTTAGACATTGAAAATAACACATAATGAGAGCAGTTTTTTTGAGTGTTTGAGAGAACTATTCGGGAAAACATCTTTAAGTGAAACAAGAGACGTTTCAAGGCGTACTCGTATGAAAGAAATCTATTCGGGTTGGTTTGTTAAATGTCATTTGCCATTACGGTGCAACAGTAGAAAGACTGTTTTGTTAAAAAAATAAAAATTTGCTCTACACAAATAATAGCATTTCTAAAGCAACTCATTCACTTCTGTTCTTTGTTGGATTTCATACTAAAACTACCGTCTGGTATTTATAGAGAATAAAAAGTTTGAATTATTGCTCCATTATCATTGTTGCCATTTATTGCTTAACCCATTAATGCCTAGCGTCTCTTTTTAGGGACGATTTTTCTTTCTTAAATAAAAAATTTAATTTTTACATGATAATTTTTTAACTATTTTTCCTGTCCATTAAACACTATTTGTAACCAGTATACAAAGTATGGTTGAAAAAAAAATGTCAGGCATTAATGGGTTAAAACACCATAAACAACATGCACAGTAAGAAAAAAAATCCGGAACATTCCTGGAAAACATTGGCAACTGATGTGCCAGCTTTCTGCCAGTAACATGTTTGAAAACCATCTGGGAAGTTTTCGAATAAGACAGTAATCTTCCTGAAAAATTTAGAATTATTCCCAGTAAAACCCAGTCGTGTTACCGTAATACATTGGAAACTTTCATGAAGAAAGAAACTAAAATAGGTTTACGGCAACAGTTCAGCACCCTCATTTTTTACCAAAAAATCATTTGGAGAAGTTCAGTTAATACATCTAAGGCTAAAGTAGCAATTGCAAGCATAAAGGAGAAGAACTTATTTGCTTGTAAAGATTCAGTGTACAGAGATTGCACATGCCCTTATATTGGGCAAAATCAATCTGGACAGATAACCGTGCGGAAGGCGCAGCGCTTAATAAAGACGCTGGATATACCTTCCAACTGGTGCTA
The DNA here is from genome assembly GCA_038373865.1 of Uloborus plumipes. Taxonomy (NCBI): domain Eukaryota; kingdom Metazoa; phylum Arthropoda; class Arachnida; order Araneae; family Uloboridae; genus Uloborus; species Uloborus plumipes. The sequence goes on along the minus strand of JAXGGA010002772.1, from coordinate 109,682 downwards.
AAAATATATTTCATCACAGTAAAGAGTCCGCATTTATGCAATTTGTATTATTTCAGGAGACTTTTTTTGTAAAGAACTTAATTTCCCTAGGAAATGGTTCAAACCCGCGAAATCTCGGAACTTTACCCTGGAATTATCTGTAACGTTTTCGGAATTTTCTTACAGTGTAAGGTAGGTGAACTTATTGTGGCCAGTGGTCCTAACGTTCAACCCTCCCCCTTCCCCAAACATAAAGTTTAACAGTATGCTTCAAAGGTGGTCCTCAAGTTACAATTTTGAAACTGTTTCATAAAAATAGTAAAATTTTACCGTATGGAGAAGTGCACTTGATATGCATTATTAATACGAGAGTAAAATTTAACAAAAACCACACTTGACCAGAAAGTTAAGAATCATCATCAACTCTTAACTATTTCCTCCTCTTTGGCTCATTTAACTTATATCTTAGAGAATAATGAAGTATATATTAGCCTATTTATGTAAAATAAAACTAATCTTTGAAGTTTATTTGTGCTTGCTAACAATACATGTTATTTCTGATTGTATGGTAATGTCATTAGCACAGTGTAAAATGATCTTATTGACTTAGGGATAATTATTGCAGTCGGATGCCATATTGCTGCTGCATCTACATGTTTAAAAGTCTGCTCTTCATTTAAGCTATCAGGAAAATACAATTCTATAAAATTTATTTCTCAATCAACATTATGAAAATTTCGAACTAAATCGGTCTAATGTTGCTAAAAAAAACATCGGAGCTGAACTGTCTACTAAGATTGGAATGAAGAAAGAGTAACAATTTTATTTTCTAATACAAAATTATGCTGTTCTTAGGCCTCGACGAAAATAATATTTCAAAAGTATCAGACCTACGTTTTTGATTTGAATATAGCCTTAAACAAAAAAGTTTTGCTATTAGGAGGATTTCGCTTATTTTTTGCTGTGTAGCGTAAGGCATACATTTGATGCAGAACAGAAAAATAAAATCATTCAAAATGTTTTTGAAGAACCAGTATTGTTTCATTTTTCTAGAACTCAAACCTCTAAGATTCACTAACAAGGAAAAATATTTTATTGGTTTACATTTAAAATTAATCTCAGGAAAAAAATATGAAATTATAACTTTCTTTTAGGCATTGTAACGGCGAGACACATTACAAAATTACAAGCTATGAGCAATTAGAAGAGGCTCAATAGCACGTATTTTGTTATGCATCACATGTTTTAGCTATCAAGTATTTGTTCATCATTTCTCCTGTCAATTTGCCTGCTCTCATCCAGTGTAGTGTAAGTCAAGCAAGGAACCAGATCATGATAATAAAAATGAGTAATTGCATAACAAGTATATAATTACATAAGATTTGAGAAATTAGGTATAATAATAGTAACTGCCTTTTGTACGTATGTGTTTTACATACAGTGAAAGTTCAGCTGAAGCATATTTATTATTTAAATTTGAAAAAAGAATAATTGTCGATTTTCATGCACAAAGGGCTGCAGTATATTAGGTACACATGACAGAGTTTTTAAACAACATATTTGCGCTAATACACATTTTATTCCAACCTTTCACTATGGTCAAGAATTTGGTTAGCGTTTAAGCAATTTGGGATGGTTGAAATGATCACAAGATTTAACTTCTAGAACATGGTCTAGCGGTAAAATGTTTTTACATGTCACAGAAGCAGAGCAGTAAAGAAAAAAATAATGTCTTTACCACCACTGTCCAACTCTCCAAAACCACGATTTTTGCAATACATTTTTAGAGCCCTTATAAATTTTTCTTAATATTGTTTTTAAAAAGCAAGATTCGTTTAATAAGGGGGTATATTTCCTGCTGTTCACTTTAGAAGACAAGAATTTGCGAATATTTCCCTCTCAAAGGTGATTTAATATGCAAGATACTTTGATAAAGAAGACATCTTTTCTTGCATTACAGAAGAAAAGTCCATGACGCTATTAAATGCATATAAATTGGGCAATATCACAGCAATCGTCTTTATCTCTGTAAAGTTTAGTATGTTTATCTTCTAGGAAACAGCATTAAGTTATTGCTTTTTCGTGAATGTACTCTAAATATTAAAACATTGAATGGATCTGCCCTCAAGTACAATTTCGTGACTACGCTCAATGGATTTTTTAAAAATCTTGTATGCAATTTGCTGTGTAGGCCATCTGCAGCGCTTTATGCGAATCTGCTCAATCTTGTTTAAAGCCCAATTATCATATCCAAGACTGAATTTGTTTCAGCTTGAAATGTAAAGAAGCCATATCGAACGTAGTTTTTATTGCTATTAATTGTACAAAATAGTCTGCATACAACGGTAATGAAAAACATGATTAAAACAGAAAAATGTAAAACATAAAAGGCAAAGATTTCAAATTCTTTTAAAAGCATTTAGGTATAAACCGTGTCTTTATGATCTTTTTAATATACATTTTTTAAGGAATGATTCTGAAGAAAATCCATTTTAGTAGTGGTTTGTACAATTTAGCTCTTGGAGTTCATATTATCAAAAGTAAGCCCCGATTATGTTTAGTTTTGTTATTTTAAAGCAATTAATAACATTTAGTTTTATTTGTCTTCAATAGTCGTTGAACTTGATTATAAATTAGTATTATGTAATCGTTGTTGTTGTTGGTAATCCTCGATCTGTCAAATAAGACTAAAAAGACCATGACTCTTAAAAAATTCAATACCATTTGGGAGAGGAAGAAAGGTCCTTCTTCGAAAGTTTCAAATAGTTTGTGAAATGGGCTGGAGATGCCTGCTGTGCTGAATCTTGCCCCCCCCCCCCCACTTGGTGCAAAGAACAAAAGTCTTCTTGCCTCTACAAAAGAAGAAACTCTTTATATGGGGCCTTTAAAAGGTAATATGCAGCTTCTTTTCAAACAGATAACCCCGTAGGTAGAAGACTCTCAGTTCCTTATACACCCAAACCTCGCTTAGATGACCGTAATTTATCGTAATGAATTCGTAATTCAAGGTTTGTGAGCATTTCATGAAACAATAATAAATGTCTATAGTATACATTTAAACATGCTTTTGTTTAAATGCATTTTATGTATTTAAAAAATTACTAATATTATCTTTCATCCTTTTCTAAATCCGTTTTATTACTTATTTTTACTTTGACCAATGCATTTCATCTCAGCCCATTTTACGACTTGAAATGGAAATGTTTGGATACAGTTATTTTATCTGTAAGCAGCACAGTATATTTCAGCTGAAAATAAAAAGATTTAGCATAATTTTAGCTTCCAAAAATACGGTTGTTCATGTCAAAACCAATAACAATTCTAAAAGTTTTCATTTAGTTGCAGAAGTTTTTAAAGGCAAATCATTAAAAAATTGTTTTTGTGTTTTGCTAAACAAAAACTCAATAATAATGGAATAAAAGCTGTAAAACTATTTTTTCTTAGGTTTGAAATAAAAAAAAAGTGTTTAGATCATCATTTTTTTAAAGTATGTGGCTTTTACATACGGGAGAGTCTTCTTTGCCAATCTTTAACTACTTTGAAACCACCATTTCTCTTTTTCCACCTTCTATTTTTCGTTTTCGTAGCTTTTCTACGTTTATTGCTTTCATTTAAATTCTTTTGCTTTAAGAAGGGGAGAAATATTTTAATGTTAGTTTGTTGGCAAGGATTTTATTTTAAAAACTACATAACTTTTAAATAAATACTTAACTATTATTTACTTTCCTTGTAAGGGACTTTTTTTTTCTTTTTCATTATTTAACTATAGAATAAAAGTTCAACAATGCTTTTCGAGTATTGTATGCACTTAAAAAATCTCGAAACGTCACAGATTATTTCCCGGGTAACGTTCAGTTGTTTTATTGGTTCACACAAGTTTCTAGTAAAAATTAAATATAATTTTCGAAAAAGTTTCCTATATTCCTACAATTTGCATAGATGCAGACTTCTAACTGCTATAAAAAAATTTAACTACCACACCACTGTTAAATATGCTCATCGTTTTTATTAGCAATTTTACCCTCACCTCATTCACGGTCTGTTCAGATTGATTTAGTCAAAAAGTGTGCCTCAACTTTTCCTTAAAAAAGGAACAAGTGTCCATGTTCAAAAGAATTCAAAACAAGTTCACAAAGTGTCTGAAAATTTGCAGCCAACATGAAAAAAAGTGACTACTCCGATCTAACTTCTCTTGAATAACAACAAAAGTGTGCGTCTGCACTTTACACTCATAATGCTTGTTTTCCATAACCTTCGAAAGATCCCCCTAGGAGCAAAGAAACACGTAATCGTTAGCGAAAAATGATTTAGGGTGGAAGAAGCCTTTAAAAGCCACATAAAGGTATGCCTTTATGTGCTTCTTAGGAGATATGATTTTTCCCTCAAGCAGTGATTAGCACATTTTGCTTAATGAGTCCTGAGCAAAGTGATTTATATTTTTCTTAGAAGTTTGAAAACAAAAGTTACACTTGGAGAAATTTATTACTAAATAAAAGGCTGATTTTTACTCTCGTTGTAAGGTTTTATAAGGATGAGGGACGAGAGGAAATAGTTCTTAACCGCTTGCCTGATTATCCCGAGTTATTTCGGGCTCGTATGAGTTGCAGGTAATTATTATTCCGAGAAAACTCGGGTGAAACTTATTGATTTTACGCCTATAAATCATTAAAAATTCAACTTGAAACCTACATATTTTGTTTGTATTACTTCATTTTCTTGTATTTCAAAATTAAATTTAAAAAAAAGGTGTTTTTTGTTTGCAACTTTTTCAAAAAAAAAAAAATCGTAAGGGAAGTGGTTAAAACACAATGCATGTGTGGATTTCCTACTGCGATTTTCGCTGTGTGGTAAGAAAAGTTTATCTTGTAAAAAGAAGTTTCTAACTGACAACAAGGAATGAAATACGTTCGAACCATATTGAAAAGTGTGGCTTTCGAGATTTAGTAGAGTCACCTATTAGAGCTGGAATTAAGGGGAGGAGGGACGTTGTTTCACGATTTTTTTAAAAATATGATTTAATTTTTTTTACCTTTTCAACACAAAAAAGAAAATTTTTTGCGCCGGGTGTTAATAAAATATGTTTTTTAATTAAATGTTCTAAAAATGCAAGAAAAAAAGAGAAAAAAGGACATTACTTTACGATTTATCTAATTATCATTGTGTTTTTTCACTCGTCTTTATTTTAAAGGTAAAATACAAGAAAAGAAATGTGTAGCATATTTTTTAATGCTGAACAAATCAATGTTTGTGTGAAGAAAAACTGCATAAAAATACATTTTTTGATAGTTTTACAAAACAAAAATTTAGAAATGAAATGAAATACGAATTAAAACCTTTAATGATTCAATATTTCTTTTGAAAATGAAAATTTGCTTCCTCTTTCATGCTAATTCAAGTATGAAGATTACTACCTACAAAATGTTACGTAATTGTAACTTAATTACGTCTTTGCTCAGAATAATTCAAAATAAAAATCTAGCTCATTTGCAACAGCTCGCAATACATTCCTTTTTAAGCACTAGCATAAAAAAGTCAAATGATCTTTCATATCATCGGTATTGAATGATAAAACAAAATCGAGTCAAAAGTAAAATGGAAAATTATATTATTTCACTTCGAAATACAAAAGAAAATATATTTTGAAAAACAAATCAACTTCATTTATCTCCAGACTTGAAAGAAAATGAAATTCCCGTTGAGCCCAATGAGATGCAGTTCTTTGAAAAATGAAGAAAACTTCATTACTTGCAATTCGATTTTTCAACCCCGCCAGGGAGAGTCAAAGTTCTGCATAAAGATTTTACTCCGAATTACTCTCATTTTATCAGCAGCTCTTGCGAACCCTTGAGAAATAAAAATATTTGAATTTAAAAAGCAGACAAAAGTCAAAGTAAAGCAAATAAAGATTAAGTTTTGATCTAAAGCATATTTTCAATCGGTTGATGGCGGAAATACTTCTGTAATGATGTATACACGAGGGAGTGGGATTTTATTGAGTAAATCTTATTTAAAATGCTGGCGAAGGTCTGTTATAGTATGCATATTGTGCGCGTATTTGTTAATTACTACATCATCCTCGAGAGGATTATGTGTAAAGTTTTTTTTTCTAAATCAGTATCGAGTATTTCGAGTGTGAAGTGAATTCAAGATTTCAAGATTCAACGCTGGAAAGTGTTATGCTGCATTCGTTGCAACTGCAAAAAAAGTTCGTTTAGTAAATGCTGTTTTTAGCAATGTCAAAGGGATAAATGATTTCAATTTTTTTTCAACATTTTTGACCCCTTGGTCTTTGTTAAAATGTGACACACCTCACATTACCTCCCTCTTTGTCACAGGACATGCTATTTTTCACAATCACGTTCACATAAAAATGTGCCCCACTTCTTGTTATTCCTCCCCCCCTAACTGTCACAATTTCTTGAAACCCTCCTCCCCCTTAAAAGATGAAAAAATTATGGAGAGCCCAACATTTGAAATGAGAGAAGATGTAGTTTTTGTTCGATACAGTAAGGGACAACCGTGTATTTTGGCGAAGTACTGCCATCTGTAACCACAAATTATACATTAGAGAAAACAAGCGAATTTTTACCGATACAGTAAAAGATATAAGTCTGTCTTAAAAAAGGACTGCTATCTCATATTTCTGATTAGGAGTAGTAGAATAATGAATGTATTTTTGGTGGTCATCGAACTCTTTCCATTTTACTTACACTCTCAGCATTGAAAAAAAAATCTAGCTCAGTATTTTCCATACACACCAGAAAATTACTTCAACTTCTATCTGTGCAAAAAATTTGATCGTGACTATAGATAATTCGAACATATAAAGTTTTACAAAGTGAAATAAAGTAGTTTTTTAGTACATACACTCTGTCAAAAAAAAAAAAAAAATATATGCACCCATGAGAAATCGAGCCACAATCACGAAACACGGCAGGAACGTAAGCTGGTAAAAGATATGCAAATGATTAAAATTTCGACGCCAATGAGGCAAGGGCGAGCGCGCTACGCGCATATGAGATACGCAGGTGAGAGAGTTTAAAAGAATGATTGCTCGTGCCTTAGGGCGATTCATACGAATTTGTCGACTTGAAAAGGTGGTTTTGTGACTAGAGATGCCTTTGAGACCTAATCGGCGGCAATACGAACAGTTGTCGGACTTTGAGAGGGGGCGTATTGTAGGCCTCATAGAAGCAGGTTGGTCGAACAGGCGTATCGGCCGCCACCTCGGGCGGAGCGATATGATTGTTGCTCGGTGTAGGCGACAATGGATTACGGAAGGAAGAGTCTACCGTCGGGGAGGCTCAGGACGCCCCAGGAGCACAAATGAGCGCCAAGACCGCGCAATCAGAAGAGCGGCCATCTCCGCACCAACAACGTCGCTAGCGTCGATTCGACGTCATTTACCACCTTCCAGGTATCCTGTGGTAACAAGGGAAACCATTCGGCAATGACTGGCAGACGCGGGTTTGCGGAGCCGACGTCCATTAAGACGCTTACCACTGACCCCTCATCATAGGCAGTGTCGATTGGACTTTTGCCGGACCCGGGTAAACTGGAGTGTGACCGACTGGAGGCGTGTGATCTTCAGCGATGAATCCCGATTCAGTTTGAGTGCTGATGACCAACGCACACGCGTATGGAGGCGGAGAGGCCAGCGGTCCGATCCGGCATTTATTATAGAACGTCACACAGCAATTCAACAAGGTGTGACAGTGTGGGGAGCGATTTGTTGGGATACACGATCACTTCTAGTCATTTTTCAAGGCACTATAACAGCTCGCAGTTACGTGGATGACATTTTAACGCCGGTTGTCTTGCCTATGCTATCCAGTCGCCTAGGTGCCATTTATCAGCAAGACAATGCTCGTCCACATACTGCACGGCTCTCCCAAACAACGTCTTCAAGGATATGACGTACTCCCGTGGCCAGCCAGGTCACCAGACCTCTCGCCAATAGAGCACGTTTGGGACACACTTGGAAGGCAATTGCAACCGTCTCAAAACACTGGTGAATTAACTGCCCAGTTGCAAAGATTGTGGCATGATCTTCTACAGGGGACCATAGGTGACCTTATTGATTCGATGCCAAACCGTGTTTCGGCTTGTATTGCAGCCAGGGGTGGCTTTACCACATACTAATTTGTAACCTTTTTCTGTCATTATTTCTCATTAAAGCAACCTTTGGTTCTGAATTTGTAATCACTTGATTATCTTTTCATGCACTATACACCTGTTGAGTTTCGTGATGATAGTTCGTTTCTTTCTGGGTGCATATATTTTTTCTTGACAGAGTGTATATAAGAGTTTTGAGTAAACTAAGCAAGTTGACATGAATTAGGTGTGAGTTTTACCTGCGTGATTTGACATTAAACAAAAAAATTGTCTTCTTTTTTTAGTCACTGAATTTATTTCATTGTATTATTCGATACTAAAATCAGCATGGGAGTACACACGTACAATGTAAAAAATAGATGTTGTTTTTACAGTATAATGCAGCTACTTTTATAGAAATAAACTGCAAAATTGCTAATTTTACAGTAGTAAACTGTAAAATTGCTAATTCACAGTAATAAACTAAAATTGTTAGTTTCACAATTTATTACTGTGCATTTTACAGTTTCAAACTGGAACCTCTGCTGCCAGTATTATACTGTTGTGTTTACAGTATAATTAAACTAATTTTAAGGTATTATTGCTAATTTTACAATAATAAACTGTAAAATTGGTAGTTTTGCACTGATAAACTGTAAAATAGCCATTTTATAGTTTATTACTGTGCTTTGATAGTTTTAAACTGGAACCTCTGCTGCCAGTATTATACTGTTGTGTTTACAGTATAATTAAACTAATTTTAAGGTATTATTGCTAATTTTACAATAATAAACTGTAAAATTGGTAGTTTTGCACTGATAAACTGTAAAATAGCCATTTTATAGTTTATTACTGTGCTTTGATAGTTTTAAACCGGAACCTTTGCTGCCAGTATTATACTGTAAAAACATCAGCTTCTTTTTTGCAGTGCACACGCTCATACAAATACTTTTTTAAAAATATTATCCATCTATTTATAGTTAGAATAAAAGCTAATGCGTTCTCCCAGAAGTGTGTGGATATGATGTCAATAATGATAAGGCAATAAGAGGAACAAAACATATGTTTTGATACTCTTAGGACACAAAAATATTCCCTACCAAAGCGTCAGATGAATGAATAGGTAGGTGTCCGACATATTTGAATTGTATTTGTTTGTCTTGGAGATGAGGACATGCATTAGTTAGGTGAGCACAGGGAATTGCAATTCATCTGTAATCACTTTCTTGGACGCGGATAGGAGACAATGAAAGTGCTTCACCAAGAATGTAGTTTCTTTTTGTTTTTCTGGAGTGCTGTGAATGCTGTGAATAGTTTCTCCTATTATTGTGCTTAGTAATTGCTCAAAGAATGGTAAAGAGCTTGTTATGATCATGCGACGTGTAGCAATGCGGGATTTTGTTGCAATAATTACTCAATAACTAGTACTTCATTGCTTTATATTTGCATTGAAAAATTTAGAGATGTTACGTATATTGTAATTCAGAAAAAAATATTCTGTTTTTTTTTTTACTTGAGGCAATTTAAATATTGATCTACATTTGAGCCAGCGTTTGATCTAAATGCCTTACATTTGCTTAGAGTTGGTTCTATATTTAGGAATGTTATTTATGTTGTTTTTTTAGAAAAAACAGTCTTATTAGTTCATTTATATTATTATTATTGTTATAACTAAACTGCAAAAAATTAATTGTTGTTTTTACAGAATATTACTGAAAGCAGAGGTTTCAGTTTAACCCCACACTAATTGGATACATGAACTATTTTTCCTTATGACCATCCATAAGGTAACTCAAGCATAAAAAGCAAGTATTAGGTATCTTTAAAGCAAATATAACCATCTATCCTCAAAATTAAATTTTTAAAAATGTTTTCCAATGTTTTCTTATTACATTGAAAAATATATATAGTTCTTTCGAAGAACAAAAAAATCATGCAGTGTAAGATTAAAACTAAAAACGCAGTAATAAACTAAAACTATGCGTCGCTCTAAAGATAAATATTTCACTTATGGGCCGAATTTTCGGTAAAACTTGAAAATGAAATTTATTTTCTCTAAAAAATAAACAAATTTTATTCACTTTCCTCTTTACTCTTTCGCATTTATTGCTCACGGAAGGCAGTTTTTCCGCATGAATTTGAGTTCGGAGAGTTACAATTATCTGTTACGGATCGTTTTAAAGGGAACAGTTCGCAATTAGGTATGCTACAATTCTTGTTTGTCTTTATCATTGTAGTTACTTTACAGTAATTGCCAAATCGTAGTAATGTGTCCCTTTTTAGCCTACTTTCCGTTAAAAATAAAAGAAAGACGAAAAAAGTATTAAAAGTAGCTTAATGCATCTAAAAAATATCGCCAAGTCCAAAAAATATCGCCAAGTCAAAAAAAATTTCGCCAAGTGAAAAAAATAAAAAGGTAAAATGAATATCGAAAAATTAAAAATTTGAAAGTAGGGTATTGAGATGGGGAATTTGTGTGTCGGTCGGTCGGTCGGTCGGTCGGTCGGTCGGTCTGTCTGTCCCCCCCAATAACTTTTGAATGAACAGTCCGATTTGGACAAACTTTTTTTTGTTGGAAAGATCTCGGCGAGTACAGCTCATTCCCATATTTGATTTTTTGATTTGAACAATTTTTGGTTCAAATTTGAGCCGTTCAAACAACCGGTCCCGCGATACTAACTTTTTAATGAACAGTCCGATTTGAACAAATTTTTTTTTGTTGGAAAGAACTTTTCAAGGATACTTCATTCCCGTATTTACATTTCCGATTTGAACAATTTTTTGTTCAACATTGAACCGCTCAAGCAAGCTGTCACCCCTAATAACTTTTGAGTAAACAGTTCGAAAAAAAATAACTGACTGTGCAGACGATTTTTTGTTTATTTATTCATTTGTTTTATTGAATTTATTATTATTATTATTATTATTTTTGGCAGACGATTTTTTTTGTAACAAAAATGTTTCATTCACGAGGGCATTTTATTCTTTATTTACTTTTAACAACCGGCAACGGATTAAAAGTGAAATTCGAGACATTTTATCAACGGACGAGTTTTTTTTAATTTTTTTTTTCTTTCTTTGATAAAATGTGTTTTGATGTACTTTGTACTTTTAATTTTTTTTTGAAAACAATTGAGGAATTTTTCTACGGAAGAACTGTAACAGTTACATTCTTTAAAAGGTGCGACAAAACTTTATTTATTCATTTATTTACTTTTTATGTGTCTATTTCATCTGATGAGAGGGGTATATTTTGCTTTTAGAAATCAGCTTCAAGTGCTAAAAAGGTATGTTTGACATAATTTTTAGTCTTAGATAATCAAGAGAATAATGATCAGATGCTAGAATGCCGATATCGATGTACGGGAAAGTAGGCTCATTTAGTTCTTGACAGAACTTCTTGTTTATAGAAACATTCTTATTCATTCTCATTAGAACCTATGTTTCGTTTTTGTCCTTTAAATAGGCTTGTTCATTTATACGTCTCTCTCACTTATGCGCCTTTTTCTGTTGGCCTCTTTGGCCGACGCATAAGTGAGAGTTCACTGTATATCTTGGAACAGTCGGGTAAGATAGTCCTGCCTTTAAAATACACTGCTCAAAACAATTAGGGGAGCACATGATGTTAGCAAAATTACGCAAAGATACATATCAATAAGTAGCATAAAATGAATCGTGTTAATTTAAAACCTACCAGGAAACGGAAGAAGAGAATTTTATAAACAAATTAAAGTTAATGAGGCTAAAAACCAGAAAAAGGAGATAAGTGCAGAAATTGGGCTGTTGTAGAAACGTCCGTTTTATTGCTGGAACTGTGAAATTTGATTGCGCAGTAGTTTTTTTACACTTTTTTCGGAGACAAGGTTACTTGAGAATGTCTCAACCACGTGATTTACCGAAATCAATGCCATGGCGTGTTATAGGTATGCTGGACTCCGCGCAAACACAACGTAGTGTCACGGATGATGTTGGAGTCGTCAGAAGTGTTGCAAAACTGTGGAATCGATTCCAAGAAACAGGAAATGTTAGACGTTGATCAGGGCAAGGTCGGCCACGAGCCCTTTTGGCAACTGATGACCGGTACATACGGTTAACAGCCCGTCAAAACAGAATAGAAAATGCAACGCATCTGCAAAGGCAGGTGCTTTTGGCAATAGGATGAAGGGGGTCCAGTCAAACAGTACGTAATGGGCTTCATGAGGGAGGGCTCTATGCACGTAGGCCAATGGTTTGCATTCCGTTGACCCCACGCCACTGTGTGGTCCGAAGAAGATGGACTGCTGAACATCGAAATTGAGAGCAACATGATTAGAGCCGAGTGCTGTTTACAGAGGGGTTTCAATTCAGTTTAGAGAGTGACAACGGACTGGTATGGAGGGACAGGGGCACTCGAAATAACCCCGCATGCGTTCGTGAAAGATCACAAAACAGACGAGCTGGTTGGATGGTATGCGGTGGAATCAGCATAGGCGGACATACGGACCTGCATATCATTTGGAATGGCACTTTGACGGACCAAAGGTATGCAGACGAGATACTGAGACCTCATGTCATCCCTCACGCTGGAGCTATTGGATATTCCATTGTTTTTCAAAACGATATTGTTCGATCACAGAGAGCTCTTCTGGTGGAGAACATGCTTGAAGCTGAAAAAATACAGCGTATGGAATGGCCAGCGTGCTCTACTGACATGAATCCAGTCAATCACGTTTGGGACATGTTCGGACAATGAATTGCTGAGTGACAAAGGTCGCCTGTTACTGTCCGATACTTGGAAATTGCACTTCTTGAAGAGTGGAACAGTACTCCCCAAATTCAGACCTATAAGCATATCAGATCCATGCCAAACATGTGTACAGCAGTCTTAGCTATTCAAGGAGACCACATGCCATATTAAAACACATACAACATGTCTAAACAGTACTTTTTTTCATTTTTTACATGTAGCCAAAATGTTGCACAAAATCACCTTTTTATGTTTTTTCCACACTTTCAAAGAATTAAAGATTAATTCCAAAGTTTTTAGGTCTTTTTTTCTGTATCGCGCATTAATCCACGCGTACTATCCATTGTACGCCAATCCGTAGCTGTCTTGTACGGTTTTCTTCATTTTTGTGCTTGCTCCCCTAATTGTTTTGAGCAGTGTACTTTGTACTTAGAATTGTCATTGTTGTTATAATTATTCGGCTGTTATTAAAGTTTTTCTTCTATGACTGATAAATGGACGTAATGCTGAATTGCAAAATTCAATCGAGATAACGCCAAAAGGGCTCCAATATTTTGCCTCTATTGTAATGACCATATGGGTAATACAAGTCAAGTTTCATATTTGATGATCTTTACAGTTGCAGTATAATTCATTAAAAATATGAGTAAAGCTTTAATGTGTTTCCAGCTGACGTTTCACGTGTCATGCCTTAGGCTTTAAATTTAAAGGAGAAGTCAGTACTTAAAGTTCCAAATCGACTGTGATCGTAATCCTTATTGGAGGATTAACTTAATAGAATCCACTTCCATAATCCTCAAGCATCATCAATCTCAAATATGACGGTCCTGCGCTTTTGATTGGATGATCTCCTTTTCTCGTCACAGGCCGTCTTGTTGGTCAATTCTCTTTGACATACAGAGGAGATCTCATTGATGTATTCTGAAGCACTGAAACTCATTATTTGTTAGAACTTGAAAAAGGTGGCCTCTTGGTTGAAAATATTTGGATGGCTTTGCTTTTCTAAAGCTTGTCTGGGCAGGCTGTCAAGCTTCTGAGGGTATTTGTTGTTCAGTGAAACCTCGAAGTTGTACAGTGGAACCTCGGTAACTCGACTCTCCACGAGACCTCGAACAGAAATTGAGTTAACCTATTTATGTCCAAGTTTTTTTTAGGATTTTTTTTCAACTTTTAGCTGCTTAAAACTCTTACTTGGAATGGTTAACATATATTTTAGGCTTCAAATAGTTCGCCGTTGCCATATTTATTAAGTTATTTAATATCCTGTTTATGGGATATTTGCAGATATGTGAGCAAAATACAACCTTACTAGACTGTACTTGTGCAAAGTAACATTACAGAATTCATCTCTGATTCATTTTAAGCAAATCATTTTAAAATAGTTTAATTTTATGAAAAATAAGTTCGAAAAAAAACTTACTTTCTGTGGCTACCTACGCTGGATCGTTGCTTGACTGATTTGTCTGAAAATAGCTGTCAATAAATATACTGATGTCCAAATAGTGGTTCTATCTGATTTTCTCAAAAAGAAGGACTATTTAACTTGTGAAAAACAGCTTTAGTAAAATGATATACCCATTACAGGTTTTTGTATGTAGTAACCAACAAGCGTCCCGTTTTTAGGCTACTGGGCATAAATAGGTTAAATGAGTGTCAACTTACCGAGGCTTCATAATTTCAACTACTGTAGTGTTTTCTGTATTGCTTATTTAACAGTGCTTGCGTATCATCAACGCTATAAAAAATCGAGTATATGATTTTTTTTCTTTCCTTTTTTTGGTTGAAAATAAATAAAAAATAAATAGGAAAAATTTGAGTACCTTATTAGGAATAAATCCCTAATTTTTGAAAAGAGATAAGAACTCCTTGTCAAAGAGAAATCCACTGCTCATACTTGTTTGGGGAACATAAGTCATGCTGGTGCTGACTTGTTTCTCGTCTGGACTGCCCTAGGTACATTTCTTCAACAGCTTTCTAGTCCAACTACTGCACCAACAACTCAAAGTGTGGTAGCTGTCTCCTCTAAGTACTAGTTTGAATTCTCAAAAATAGCTCTTTCCCTAAAAATATGAATTGGCTTACTCATAAGCAGCAATCTTCTCAGAAATGGTTAAAGCAAAAGTATATTGATAGCAAACAGTGGATTAAAATAGCAAATAGATGTCGACTTATCGAGGATCCTGTAAATGTGTGTCGAGTTAGATAGGTTTGCATACATCGACATTATCATTGGACCAACCATTGGAAAACGATATGTCGATTTATTGAGGTCCGTTTTCCACGTGTTTCCACGATTTCCGTTTTCCACGTGTCGAGTTACCGAAGTTCCACTGTAGAAGGTGTTGTAGTTTTTTTTGTGGAGAGAAGCTGGCGCTAAGTAGCACAATCCGCCGCAAACCTGTTTCGCCTGGTCTTATTTTTGGCGACCGAATTGTCTGAAAGGGTGCTAAGAGCAAAATTAGGTTAATGAGCAGTTTGCACATGTGAGGAAAATGCGACAGTAAAGTTGATTTTGATAAATTATGACTCATTATTTACGGAAATGTGCTTTTGAAGGCGAAAAAAGCTTTCTCTTAATTAATATTTAATTTTAATGTAGAAGAAAATTGGTGAAATATCACGTGACGCTAAAACACAACCAGGATTGGCGCATTAATTTTGATATATCTGTTAATTAAAGTCGTATAAAAACGAGACAGAGCGAAATGGGTCTCAAAATTTCAATCGTTTTTGTACCTCGTTCAACTCAACCAGTAGTTCTTGAGGAGATAAAACTTTAGACAGTCAGGCAGAAATGCTCATACATTTCAGTAGTATAGAATATTAAAAAAAAAAAAAAAAACTACAAAATGCTTAAAAATCTGAAGGATAAAAATAAAAAAATAAAAAAAAACAGTGCTAAAAACTCTCAGTTTCACAGCTATCAGAAAAAAAAACTTTTTATTAAAAAGTTAAGAAAAGCAATCATCGAACCCCCTTTATTTAATGCTTTTAGAAGATCAGAAAATAATTAATCTCGACGCCTCAGAGTATTTTATTCGCTTTTACTTTTCCCAGAAGATCTAAAGAAGAACGTAAACCGCAAGCAAAAAGAGAAATTGACTGCACTGAAAAACTCTTGAAAGAAAAAATTTTAATTTTAAATCTTCTTCGTAAGAAGTTCTCTAAATCTGGAGCTTTATGAAGTCAATAGTTTAAAATGTGTTTTTTAGATAACGATGCTGATAATTACAATTTTAAAGTGGACTAATAATTTTCAACTCTTTTTCTGTAGATTTTTTAGATTGCAATTTAAAAAAAAAACATTTTTTTTTAGATTTTTAAAGTTGAACAAGAGAGTTACTTTCTTACTTGCTGTTTTAAATGAAAGATTATTACATAGTGAAAATTGAGTGGTCAGTTGCACGAAGAAATAGGCTCTTGTTTTGGCTATAAATAATGGTGTTTCATTTTATTATATTTTGGTGAAATTACGACTAAAGTGACGCACCAAATTATGATAAAATCAAGCACCATGTTTTGTAACCAACTAGATTATACTACTCTTGTGTTGAATCTCCCACTATATTTTTTATTTGTAGAACGTTTAGGGATCAAAGTGAGCCCTTGTATATAGGTTGCTTTCGAATCAGTTTCATAGCTCGCATCCTATTTTTTATTACATAAAACGCAATTTTATTAACCACTTCTAAAACTCTCCTAATAGGTGAGTTACGTAGGTATCATGTAATCTAAAAATGAAATGGTAAAAAGAAAAAAAAAAGCTAACTATTAGGAAATAAGATCACAGGAATGCGAAGTTTTTGTTGCGATTTAGCCATTAAACACAACACCATTAAACACTATCAATTATTCCTGTATTTTTTGTATTTTATGGATTTAGTTGGAGGCTTCCGCCCCCTGCTCGTTATCGCTCGTAAACCCCTGTGAATTATGAAAAATTCCAAGCGCTTCACGATCCGAGCTCACCGTTCTCGTTCATCACACACTACTATACATCATTATGCTAGCAATTGTGGGTATAATAGTGATAACAAAATATTCTGGTCAATAGTTTTCCTTGGTCTTATCAATCTAGCCAGAATAGAAAGGTAATTGCCAAAAAATTAGCAATTGTTTCAAAATCTCACGTATCAAAATATGTCCTCAACAAAATGCCTACTTCAACTTCAAATAATTTTGTTGCAAAAAATGCAAACATATTGTGCAACAAAAATGAATTACTACTGAACATCGTAGATGAAATTTAGTCCAACTTTTCCATGTCAGACCTTTCCGACAATTTCATTAGCTACTGCAATACCATAATTATCTTTTCATTATATATATATAACATTATATAGCTTATACAGTTTATATAAAACTACAAAAATGAAGGAAAAAATTGAATCATTAGACGTACTTTACCTTTAAACCTTTCAAGACCATTATGGGTAACATTTATTTCCTAAGTTCAAGTTAATTGTCAACATTATGGAACACTAAAAAGTTATAGATTTTACTTTCTTTATGTCGCATAGACATCAGAATCGTAATTTTAACAAACTAAAATAGTTTCAAAATTAATCTATTTATTATATAAGCAGTACTATTTTTATTATTATTATTATTTTAAAAACATCAAAAACTCCAACCCTCGACTTCTGACATAATGGTCTTTTTAGGACTAAAATAAGCTTAGTTCATAGCTTCCTTAAACACATTTTCTATAAATAAATGTGAGAAAGTGTTTTTTTTTTCAAGTGTTTTATTAAGCATAATTCAAGAAACTTAGTTACAGCTGCAAGCTACAGGATGAAGATGTTTTGTTTATGAAGAATTCTAGAGTGTTCAAAGTTCTTAGAGAACATCTTAATACTCACGCAAGAAAAACAGAGATAAGCGTTATGAGAGCCCTTGAGAATAATCGTCCTAATTATGCGCTTTTCTAAACGCATCATTTTTTCTTAAACTTTCGATGGGCTACTGCTACCCTCCCCAAAAGCCATTGTCTTTTCCAGGAACTTTCGAATATTTTTATCACAATTTCTGATCAATAACTTTTTTGTTGAAGATGAGCTTGTGATTTTTGATGAAAGTTATAATTTTAGGAGAACCAAAATAATATTAATCTGGAGTAGCAGATATTGATGGATCCCAAGGGCGCAGATAGGGAAGGCCAGGGGGTCGAACCCATCAGAGAGTTTATCACAGATTCTGAAACTTCTAAAGCTTTAGTCAAAGTTCCGTTTTTGCCCTTTGCCGCACTAATCGGTCTTTTATTTTCGTTTTAGGAGTGAACTTTCTCATGAAAACTCTTGAATCTTATGCAAATCGCTTTTTGTGGCTTTAAGATTTCTGGGAGAGTTGTTGTTGCTGTTTTCTTGTCATGTGAAGTATTACAATATAATCAAATTGGTCCAAAAGTGCCCAATACCACTCTGACCACATCAATAAATTCCGTGTAATTACGGAGTTGCTGTAGAGATGGATCCTGAAGAGCTTATCGGATGAGTTCGCGGTAGGTTTTCGCCCTCTTCTTGGACGTCAACTCTCATTGCCATTTCTTTGAAGCCGCTGATTGAATCAGACACTGTTTGCCGAGGCACATTAAATAAACGTCGTTTTCCTTGCTACTTCTGTTGAGCTTACCCTTACACTAAAAAATGAATGCTGTTTTTACACTATAATACAACGAATTTAAATAGTTATAAACTGTAAAAATTGCTAGTTTCACTGTGATAAACTAAAATTTCTAGTTTTACAGTACTAAACTGTAAAATTGCTAATTTTAGTTTATTACCGTGCATTTTAGAGTTTTTAACCGGAACCTCTGCTGCCAGTATTATACCGTTGTTTTTACAGTATAACACAGCTTAATTTTACGGCAATAAACTGTAAAATTGCTAACTTTATAGTTTATTACTGTGAATTTTAGTTTTAAATTGGAACATCGTCTTCCAGTATTATAATGTAAAAACAACCGTTCATTTTTTGCAGTGTACCTTTCATGAAAATGAATGAAATGATGTATTGCATTTTAGGCATCGCCGTAGTTTTACATCCCACCAGTGGGTAGTTTTTTTTTCAGCTTTACGCTGAAGTAAACACCTACACGGTGTTCTGTATGTCAAATTAATTAAATATGACGATGTGTTGGTAATTCGCTACCTATAAAATGGTATTAGGAAATTAAACGTACTATTTTTTACCCTTTAACGGATGGTGAAGCATACAAGAATCAGAAACTTATTTCAACCTAGCTAAGCATTAATGAAATGGCAAGTGAATGTTGAAGGCAATGACTATTATACACACCTACGGGTTAAATAAGAGGAAAATCGTCTGTTTTGTGACATTTTCAGTTAGAAATTCAGGAGATTTCAGAGTAACAGCTATTTGAATTCTTATATGAAACACCCTAAGAAGACTCCAAATCCCTGTTTCATTGCATCCAATTTAAGAAGAACAGACTCTACTTTCGTATACTGCATTTACATTTTGAAGATTTTTCGAATAACTATTTAATTGATGTTTTTTTGGATCGACAACGGATGTATCTCAAGAGACACGTCCGTTATAGAGCTAAAAAAAATCAATTATTAGAACAAAAAAGAGAGATAATATTGACGAATACAACGAGATACAAACGATTCAAAGTGTTTTTTAATATTTTTAACTATTTACTCTGCAGAAAATTAGTTGTTGTTTTAACAGTATTATACTGGCAGCCGAAGTTACAATTTATAACTGTAAAATGCACAGAAATAAACTGCAAAACTAGCAATTTCACAGTTTCTTACTCTAAAAGTAGCAATTTTACAGTTTTTGCCGTAAAATTTAGCTGTATTATGCTGTAAAAACAACAGTATAATACTGGCAGCAAAGGTTCCAGTTTAAAACTGTAAAATGCACGGTAATAAACTGTTAAATTAGCAATTTTACACTTTATTACTATAAAATTAGCTGTATTATACTGTAAAACCAACATTCATTTTTACAGTGCATAACACACTTTTCTCTTATAAGCAAGTTTTCTTTTTTCTAAACAGTACAAATAAACGATTAATAGCTTAAAAATAAATATCTCACTCAATAAATTGAATTATAAACATAAAGCCTCTTTTGAAATATCCCCTTGTCACCAACTCAAAAGTTTCTTGCCCTTCAGGCATTTCAAACTTGCAGCTTGCGCGGTTTATCGGAGAGGCAAAATGACGGAAGAGCTTTAGTCTTTAATCTTTACCTTTCTCCTCTGCAGAGTGAATCAGAAGAATGGTTCGGAAAAAGATGGCAGATTACCAGAAAGAGGGAACGTGACATAAAAGTAAAACAAGATGATCAACTTAGAGGGGAGAGAAAAGAAAGCATAAGCTCTGAAATGATTCTATGATAGGCTATCTGCATCGCAATTGGGGCGATTTATTTCTTAGTTTTCACTTGTTAGTTTCATTTAAGTTGCTATTTAAGGTGATATGTTTTCTTTTTCTTAGATCATTAGAGAATTTAGATGGGGATAAAAACTAAGACCTCTAAAATTGCCTTTTAAATATGCTTTTTAAGTATATACCCAAGTAGCACACTTCGTTTTTTAAAGGTTGTAAAATGGTTATTAACGGTGTCATAACCGCTTAAAAACGTTAATAAAACGTTTAAAGATTATTTGTGCTACCCAGGGTATATATATCTTTAAAAAGTCAAGGTCTTTTTGAGGTAGATCAAATTTTGTGCCTGTTAAAGGGCAGTTTGAACAGTGATAGAACACAGACCTCCTCCCCTTTAGTGAATAATTATTTCGTTTTTGTGTTTAAAATAAGGGTTCAAAGGATTTTTGAATTGGCAGTGTAGTAATTTTTGTAAAATATTTTAAAAAGGAAAGAGATTTGAAAAGAATTTTTTTTTTACCACTGGTGTGGTGGCGTTCCTTTACTGGACTGGTGTCTTTTTTTCCGCCCCCCTCCCCCTCCCAGAATATATATTCAGAGCCGCGACAATTCTCATAACATGTTTGCTTAGGCGCTTATTTACAGGTAGGTCTATTCTGTTTTTATCTATATTTTATATCCACGGTATTACGCGGAAGAGGGGAGAGGGGGAGTGGCTGACTTTTCAAGAATGGGAAAGTTACTTACTTTTATACAAAATGAAAAACATACAATTCAATTGTGATCATGTTAGCAAGTGAACGAATCAATAACTCGCTAAAACATTTTCATACTGAAGCTTTTTTTTTTTTTAACGATATTTAGATTCTTGCTTGCGCTCAGTCTCAGGATTATGTGTTTGTAATGAAACATAATCGAAGCTCTCATGTTTATTATTTCAATGGAATCCGTGTTTTTTTCTTTTCAGTTCTGACGCATATCCGTATTTGGTAATTTTCGGAAAAAGAGAGAGAATTTACTTTTAAAAAATGAAATATTGTGCAACTCACCGGTTTTTAGTAGTGTCACATTTCAAGAATAAATAAATTAATAAGTAAATTAGTGACAAAAAATACGCAAAATTAAAAAAAATAAATAAAATAAAAAACAGCAATGGAGAAAATCAAAGTTTTGAGCATAACTACTTTGAACTGATTTACTCTCAATTGCTACAATATAGTAAAACAATTACTATGTTATAGTTACAGGATGGTTTTTTGTAGTCTAAACTAATTACTGCATCGTTAAAGCTTGTTTTTTTACTGAAATATGAAAATATAATGACATGTATTGCTAAAAAAATGCCAATTATAACTTTTAAAACACGAGGTTACAAAACATAGAAATTCAAAAAGAAAGGAAAAGTACGTTTCAAAGAAATAAAGTACAGTGTTTCAAATACTGGCAGCTATTTTTTCTTATGAAAATTCTACTTTGTCATAAACAATTTCACTTTTTTTTCTTTATTCAATTTTTAAAACATAGCAAACACGAAAACTAAACATTAAGTGCACCACGAAAAGCAAACTCTTAATTTAACTACAAATTACTTAAAGCGCCTTTCTTTTTGTTTTCAAATTTCCCAGCAGAATATCAATCACTTTATTCAAGAATCATTAGATAAAACGAGCTAATGACTGTTTGAGGGGAAAATCATGTCTTCTAAGAAGCAAATAAAGGCATTTCTTTCACACTAAATCATTTCTCGCTGGTGATTATGTGTTCCCACGCCTCTAGGGGGCCCTTGGAAAGTTTGGGGAAAACATGCATTATGTTTGTAAAATGGAGTCATAAAAATTTTATAATGAGCCGAGATAAGTTAAATAAGACAGATTGTGATTGCTGTTTGCGAAGTTTTAAGGATTGAAAAATATGTCGATGGTAAATATAAATTTTATATGACGCTTGTATTAAAGGTGATATATGTACGAAAATGATTAAAAAGAAGTTTGCTAAACTCATATCACTGCAATCATCAGTGGCGATGAAAATTGTAGCTTTTGAAGATATCGTTTATAACGTCTGAGTAGCAGCAATTGTACTATCCCTATGCATTGCTTAAACTAGTGGTGCCCAACCTTTTTCTACCAGAGGGAAGCATATAATATTCTAATCATTCTCTTGGGTCAGAGCACATATACATTTTCAAATTATTTAATTGCTTTCCAATTAGCATAAGAAAATTTGGCACAGGAAAGAAAATTCCAAGCAAATAAGTTTTGTTATTCTTACTTGATGCTTATTTTATTTTATGAATGTTTTGCAGTCAGCAAATTCTGACTACTTGGATATAAATTTTTGACGTTGTCATTTTTCGGGTTTTTCGATTTGTAACATTGAACAAAACAACAAGCCACACGGAGAGGCTTTGCGGGCCGAATTTGGCCGGCGGGCTGTAGGTTAGGTACCATTGGCATTACACATCGTAAGATGTATAGCTATTAAACTTGTAGGCGAAAAATCATTTACTTGATCTGGTATTAGGGAGTCTGTAACGAACCGTTATCGCAGAGAGTATCACAACAATTAACCTATTAAAAGGACTAGAAATTAATTTAAATTTTTTCGATAAAATAAATTTCTGCCAAATTTTTCTGTTTCATCAAAGTTGTAATGCGCTTCATCTTCAAATACCTTTTGAACATGTTTTCATTCGATTGGTTTTGTAGAAAATGTTTCGGTACGGCATTTTGGGAATCCCCTCAATTTTCATTATTCTCGTCAAACAGCGATAGGCATAAAAATAAAGCAGGTGGTGCAATGTCGGGTGAATACGGTAGATAAAAATACCCATTGAAATTCAAAAATTTTTCCAGGACTAGTCTTGAGCAGTGTTTTTACCAATACTGTGTAAGAATCATGAGTTTTCCGTTGACAATCGGTGGAATATATTTGCTTGACATTGCCACCATCTCATTTCCCTTCGTTCCAATCTCTTCAACACTTTCTAAGTGACCAAAAACTTAATTTATTTGGGCGATTCTCTGTAAACTCGTCATTTTTCACACGAAATCTGTCCGGGCACGGTTTTTTGAAATGTTCGCATAATTATAATACTATTGCTCAGAAAATGAATCTATTTCTTTGGTTTGAAAGAGGGCCAATTGAAGTTTGTGTTTTTCTGATAAATCAAGATAGGGGGTAAGTCCCCCGCCTAGTATAACTAGGCAGGGGACTGTGCCTGGTGACTGTGTTTTTGCTCTTTGTTGCGTAATATCTGCAAAACTATTGGAACATAATTAGTTATGAGACTACCTATAAATTTAGGCACAAATCGTGGACATAATAACTATAATGTTTTATAATTAAATTAATTGACATTAATATAATCACTTCCCAGAGGGATGTTTTCGTAACGACCCTGATGTTTACTTTCATCACAAATGTGGCTCTCAAACTAAGCAAAGTAGCGTTTCAACACCGTTCTCGGCGATTTCGGCAAATTCACACTGATTACTTTAAACTTCATGCCAAAAAGAATTGGCAAAAGTTATAGATTTTTCGTATTACAGCTTTGAAATTGTTGCAGGGGACTGTTTGAAAAAACTCTGGACAGAATTTACATGGCAATTTTAAGTTTTAGAAATGCGTAATTATACCTTCTTTCATAAGAAAAATATAGCTTCATTATTCTATTGTTAGATATTAATTGCCAAATTTATGTAGTGTTAATAGGTTCTTTGAAATACTATCTTTAACAGTTAGACTATGGGATTGGGACAGCCAGGGGACTGTGTTTTTGGCGCTTAGATAATTTCTAGAAAAAAAAATTAAATTGTTATCACGCCAAATACAATTGAGCCACAAAGTATTAATGCTTTACTTGTATTAAGAGCGATAATTACTTTATTACACTTTATTATTTTTAAAATACTCAGTTCGGACAGCCAATAACCAGTTTACAGAGAATCGCCCATTTAATACCTGAAATGCCTTCTCTTAATATTTAGCTACAAAACCAGTTAATCTTTATTGATCTGGGATTGGAAGTTTTGTATGCTGGATGGCAAATGGATGTTGATAACTGGGGTAATAACATTACTGATTAAAAGTAAAATTTGGTTATATTAAAATTTTTCTCAAAACATCTTACACTCTGGTCTCGAAAATATACTGTTAAAAATAAAGCCACAAGTTTCACCCCCCCAAAAAAATTGTAATTTGCTACGGTCATAAGTTTCATCAGTGTAATGGTGCTTTTTAAAAATAATATTTTGCAAAAACAGCATTACTGTGATGAAAATTACCATCAATAAAATATTTACAAAAGCATTTGTTACTCGTAGATTAAAAAAAATGGTGGTGAAAATTTTACTTTATTTTCTAGTTTATTTCAAAGATAAAAAAACAAAGCTTCCTGTTAAAATCAAAAGTAATTTACTTGGAAATTCAGTTACGAGTTATAATTAATACAAAGTTTATGCTTTTACTTTCACGAAGATGATGAACGATTAGCATTCACTGAAATAACAACAGCATGGACAAAACACACGAAAGTAACAACAAAGCTCCCAATTAACGGAGATAAACAAATTAGTAACTGTGCTTTATTTTCTAAAGGAGCGTTAAAATTCAATTGCCTTGTAACTGAGTTTCACTGACATTGCGCAAATTCACCCTTGTCTGTGGTTTTAAAGCATTAATTTAGAATTACCCTGTTCTATTTGCTGCTTTGAACTTCAGAATTTTTAGCTACAATTGAAATTTATGCTTTCATTGTGTTTGTGATTGTTGTTGACACAGGCATAAAGTACTGCAGCACATTCAATTGTGCTCGAACTGAAATGGGAATGCGATCGTTCGCCCTTGTATAATTCAATAACGGCAAGTGGTTTTGAAATTTAGAAATGGGTTAGTAATTTATAATTCACGGTAACATACAATTACTAATGAGTTGGTAATTAGTTATTCTAAGTTCCTAAAGTGAAAAAATAAATTAGCCTGTTTAATATTTAATATTTTCAACTTCGTTTAGTTTCCTTTCTGGAAACTTAGGGCCATGCTCCACATCGACGTAAAGCAGAAAAAATAGGCAGAAGCGTAAAATGGATTCAATGGTGTTCCTATGGAAAGTACCCGGATTTTCGGTTTCTGCCTTCAGTTTCGGTCGCGTTTTACGCTGATGTGGAGCATGGCCCTTATTGAACATTTGCAATCAGAGTTGAACACTTCGAATGCGTACCCTGTAAAAAAGTCCGAAACTCTAAATATTATTTTTGGGTAACATTTCGGGATTTTCCAAGTTTCTATCAGTTTCCTGTTAAAATCAAGTATTTTTGAAAATAGGTTTTCAGAATGGCTACATGTTGCATGAATACAATCTTCTCACTCTTGTAAAGATCATGTTTAGTTAACAGTCTCAAAATAAACTAATAATTTTTATGTAGTATTTTACTACTAAGCTTTAGATGTGCCGCTTAACTCATAGTTCAATGTTTTTGTCTATAAGAAGAAAAGTTCTTGTTAACTCAGGCCTTAAACAAGTGCGGTATGGAAATGGGCTTAACTACAGAAAACATTTCCTGATAAACTGTTATTTCATTTGAGAAATAAGTTATCTTTCTGGATGTATCTAATGTGTGGCGGTTTATTCACCTTATCATCACTAATTTTACGTCATAGAACACAGGGACAATATTAACATGTTTCCATTTACTTGAAACGTGGCTGGATTCAGAGCCGTCTTTTAACCAAAATGTCAGATAGGTCAAAATATCCTCTAAAAGAGCTCTAACCTAACTGCATTTTGTTTTCTAAAGTCCTGGTTTCCTAGGAGTGAAATCGTCGATCTCTGGCGAGGCAACGGTTGCCGCCTTCTTCTGCGCATGCGCCTGAGTAGCAGGTTGACGTCGCTTCACGCCACGCTCCAATCAAACTGGTTCTGATTCCAGCGTGCAGTCGCGCCCGGCGTCGGTGACGATTGTCGTGTTCTAGGAAACCAAGGCTTTTGGGTTTCGACATTGACGGCGGCAACTCTGGTACTGATCTGCTCTTCGAGGTGCTATCAATGCGGTTTTCAAGACTATCTATCTTCTTGGAGATACTTCCTTCTAGACGAATAGGCATTTTTTGATTAATTTTATTTTCGATGACTTCCGGCACCGTTACAGTCAGAAACTTGAGAAGTATTGCTGAAAAATCGTTTTAATAAATGTGCATTTAAATAAATATTTTAAGAGATAATTATTTACGATATGTTACGCCTTGAAATACTGTCCGAGCGGGAAAGCCGCGCATAGCACTCGCGAACCATTCCACTTAAAACTGGGGTGATGGGTTGTGAGTGGGAAATTTCAATTTAAGACTTGCATTTGCTATCATTTTGACATATTCAACTAAACTATGTATTGGAAATTAGCATCGTTCTACGTTGTTTGATACGGCTCAAAATGCTTATTACTATTCTTTCCTTATTGTTATCTTACCTATCACCGCTATTTTGGTAAGATCAGAGAAGACCTGACGCATGCGCAAATGCGCGGAAGGTTTTACCTAAAAAAATCAAACAGTACTTAAGATGGAATATGAAGTTTCCGGGCTGTTGTGCCGTGGTCTGAGTGTAGACATTCCAAACGTTTCGGTCGCAAGTGCAGCGACCATCTTCAGTGGCGTTGACGGAGCTTCCAGGGAAGATTCCTTTCGACGACTGATGCAATGTTCGAAGTGTTGGCCGTATTTATCAGGGAAGTACCGTCGTCCAGGATTGACTGATGATGAGTGTCTGAGTGCCTTATTCCTGGTTGGCTGGAACTCGCCGAGCTGTTGCTGTTCTGGCCTGTGATTGGCTGGAGGATTCTTGTCTCCTTAATCCTCTTCAATGCTGGATGCCTGGTTTTGTTTACTTTTTCGCTCAGGTACTCATCATCAGCCAATCCCGGACGAGGGTACTTCCCTGATAAAAACTGCTAACACTTCGAACATTGCATCAGTCGTCGAAAGGAATCTTCCCTGGAAGCTCCATCAACGCCACTGAAGATGGCCGCTGCAGTTGCGACCGAAACGTTTGGAATGTCTACACTCAGACCACGGCACAACAACCCGGAAACTTCATATTCTATTGACACCGGCCGTGAATGCCTTCAGTACTTAAAATGATTAAAATAATAGAAAGTTTATTACAATAATGAAGTGAAGAGAACATAAGCTTTTTTCAAAGTAAATATATGGATTTTAAAATAAAGTGAATGCTAGTGTGTGAAATTAGTGTTCTTAGTGAACATAGATAGTTATGTTGGGGTGTTACGCGTTGCCTTAAAAGGAAATTATCTCAGAAACATGTATACATTTCATTCTAAAATTTGAAAGTTCAAAACGACATGTTTTTTGATATATTTTGAAATAGCTTGCATTAGAAAGAAATAACTACGGTATGTTACACGGTGTAATACACACGATAAAAAAGCTAAAACTAGGATGATTATGACTAACTGGGCATAGACTGTTTATCAGGGATTGTGCGCGTGTTGTATAATGGAATCATATCAAAGAAACTTATGCACCATTTTATTTAAAGACTCACAGGTCAAAGATGACGTGTAGCCCATTTCAAAGCATTCTGTTTTTACTAAATCTCTCTTTATGTCCCCATAAGTGGGGCTGATAATCTAGAGGGATAATTCTGCCCAAAATTTCCAATTTTCTTGGCTCCACTTTTAAGGACAGGTTAATGTTTAAAAACGGAAATTGATGTAGCGAAAGGCTTTCGGCGCAGCTACAATGGACACTAATAGGACGCATTTATCATTCACGCTCTGGCGACACTCTTAAAAGAAAGATACGGATCATTAATTAAGGGAAGAAGGGACGGAGAGTCAAATTTAAAGTTATTTCTTTTTTTAAAATAATGGGATCGGGTTTTACGAAATTTATACTAAGTGATTTTGTTTGGTGTTATAAGCATGAAATGGTTTAAGTTATCGGTGGGGAATGGTAGTCTGATATCGGCGATGATGGTATTCATCATTTGTTTAAGCGCAGGAAATGTGCTTAAAAGCCAATTTTAATTATTTTTAGACTGCACAAAATTTGCGAATTTATCATAAATAGATAATACTACTTACTAACTAATATTTCATTTCAGTGTTTTACAAATATTTTCCTGAGACTAAAGCCTCAAACTTGATCATGTAAATTTTATTAATTTATCTTGGGAGCTACATTTTTGCTTCATAATTTCTACAAAACTAAAGAATTTGCTGAACTATATATGTTTTGTTACTGGCGCACACAAATATATGTTCGTGAAAAGGTTTTCAAACTATGAACATGATTAACTCTCGACGCCGCCCGTAATAGGTGCTTGCAATAGACGTGGACTACTGGAAAACACGACTGTTATTGCTGTTCTAATTATTTTCTGTAAGTCTTATTTATGCTCCTAGCTTTCATCTTTTACGTCCTTGCCTTGTATCTTTTGTAAAAGTTTTTATAATATTTGATGGGCTTGCTGCAAAAAAGGAGGTAATTCCATTTTCTATGTCTTCAAAATGTCTGTCTATTAGAACTTAAAATAAAGGTCACCTTTTTTGTTCTAATATTTAAAAAATTCCTCTTTTATACTTTTCAGTACAGTTACACAAGAGGATTCATAAAACTTTAAGAATCTTTTAGAATGCGATTTTTTGCTATAAGCTTTAATGCAGATATTTTGAAGACATTGAAAATGGAGCTACCTCCTTTTTGCAGCAAGCATTTCATTTATGTGATGATAGTTTAAAAATAAGACGTTCACAAAGAGTGATCAATATGAGGTGTATTCCGAAAAGTAGGTTCAGTGACCAATATTTAACTGGTGTTTGAATAAAATTTTAAATGACATATTTTAACGACTATCACCTGTAAAAGTAAATTAGATATGCAGTAAAACATAACTGCTTATAAAAATCCTTTTTTTACGAGATTAATTTATTTTATGGCCAAATGGAGCTTAGTTTTGCTATACGCCTTGTAAATCACGGAGTTTATCTAGACAATAGCGAGAAGGAAGATCTGCCCCCTAGTTTTCATGTTAAAACTTAAATAGTTTAGTAAATAATTCCTTAAAACGTAGTTAGCTTTTAAAATCAGAGGATAACTTAGAAAAACAAATAACCGTATAAAAATGCCTAAAGGTCTACGAGCAGGGGTGCCCACAGGGGGGGGGGGGATTATGGCGCAAGTTGCGCCATCAAAATGGGGGGGGGGAGATTTTTTAAAACTAATTAATTATTTATTTATTTAAATTATTTATTATTTCATTTTTTAATTTAAATTATTCACTGATTTTTTTTTAAATGAAAATTATTCATTAATTTATTTTTTTCAATTTAAATTATTTCTTTTATTACTTTATTGTTATTTAATAATTTATTATTATTATTATTATTTTATGGAATTTCTGGAAGCGAAAAAAGGTATTATATTCTGCGCATAATTATTGCTTCTAAAAAAATAATTAAATAATAGTTATGATTAAAAAAAATAATAATAATATTAAAAAAAATAAATAAATAACATTTAAAAAAAAGATGGGCAAAAATAAAAAATAAAAAGCACAAGAGTGTTGTGAAAATTTTTAGGGGGGAATTTGCGCCATTAAGGTTGGGGGGATGGGCACCCCTGTCTACGAGCTACCCTAAGAATGGATCAGAGACGCCTTTACGATGAACAAAGGGAAACCTTGAACTACGAGTTTTATTCTCTGAAAAGATAGCAACGGGATCTGTCAAACTAATCAAATTGTCTTTAACTTTCAAAGAAAATCTTTCAATGACATTCTTTATACGTTGATATTGGGCAGAACTTTAGGCAAAAGTTTAACGAGAAGTATGCTCTTTCTTCGGGAATTTATTTTTAACCGCAGACAAGAAACGATTCTCTTTCGCCTTGAGGCAAATTGGGCTTTTCTGAAATTGAGAGGTACAGAATGTGAAAGAAGTTGTTGGCATCAGAAATTAATTAATGAAAAATATTTTAAATGTACTAAATATTCTTAACCAAAAGTATCTGAAAGGTTTTTTTCCTTCTTTCAGAATTAATTTAGTTTGTTAATAACAAGTTATATAGACGCAAAGCTTGGTTTATATAATTTTCATTTTTGTAACTTTCTCTGTAATAATGTTCGCGCTTTGGTTCGGTTTTTAATTGTTGCGAACAACAATTAAAAAAGTAGCAAATTATAAAGTTCCGTTATGAATTAAAAATACAAAAAATGTTTATTATTTATAAATTTTATTATTACCGTAAATCAGGGTTACTTGGACCCAGAAGAGGGCTACTTGAGCCCACAGTAAAATGATAAAATCTGGGTTTGGTACTAGCGTTAGAGACTGCAGAGGGCTTCTACCTAGTGTAGAAACGAGGAACTACGTGCAAGTCTTCAACTAGTAGGTACCAAACCTAGATTTTATCATTTTATTGTAGTAGGCTCAAGTAACCCCCTAGGGTCCAAGTAACCCTGATTTACGGTAATTTTTTAACTCTAAAGACTATATCTATAAGTTTGATTCGCGCTAAAAAAATGTGATTTTTAATTGTAGTGAAAAATAATAGTAGATAATTATTAAGTTGGTTCCGTTGATAAATTAAAAAAATATTTAAAAAAAAGTCCTCTAAAGACTATTGCTATACACTGCAAAAAAAGCTGTTGCTTTTACAGTATAAAACTTGCAGCCGAGGTTCCAATTTAACACTAAAAGCACAGTAATAAGCTGTAAAACTAGCTATTTTACAGTTTTTTTACTGTAAAATTAGCAGTTTTACGACAGAAATAGCTGTATTACACTGTAATAACAACTGTATAACACTGGCAGCAGAGGTTCCAGTTTAAACTGTAAAATGTATTGCAATAAACTATGAAACTAGCAATTTCAGTTCATTACTGTAAACAGCAATTTTCAGTTGATTACTGTAAACAGCAATTTTCAGTTTACTGCTGCAAAATTAGCTGTATTTTACTGTACAAACAACATCTATTTTTTACAGTGCAGGTTTTATTCAAGCCAAAAAGTATGAAATGAAATATGTATATGATTTCTCAATTGCAATACACAACAATTACATTTAATCTTAATACCTTAATATTTAGGCTAATTCCATAGCAGCCAA
The DNA here is from genome assembly GCA_038373865.1 of Uloborus plumipes. NCBI lineage: Eukaryota > Metazoa > Arthropoda > Arachnida > Araneae > Uloboridae > Uloborus > Uloborus plumipes. Next base: position 78,395 of record JAXGGA010002772.1, on the reverse strand, counting down.
TAAAATTTAAATTAAAAGTGAAAGAGAATAAAGTAATTAAATGTAATTATTTAAGAGAAAAATGAAATAAGCTGTGTCGTAAAAGCTATGCGTACAAAGACGTATACCGCTGATTTTTAGTATCGATTTTATTGGACTGTTTTAGAATAAATCTAAATGTCAAGATGTTAAGATTAAGAGCATACTTTTAATTGTTGTAATCAAATAACTATGTTTTTATCTTATTTCAAAATTTTTAGTGCGAACCAACTTATAAAAATAGTCTGTAGAGTTTAAAAAACATTTTTTATATTTAAATTTCTCTTCTTGAAAGATGGTATATGTACGGAATAAACGCTTGTAAGTATTCAGTGGCGCAGCTACAATGCATTTTGACTGTTAACTCAACTAAGGTACTGAAAAGTGCCCTATAATCTTTTACACAAAAAAGATTTTATGGGTAAACCCTATGGTCCTTGGTTTTAACATGCATTATTGCTGACCCTTATATATTGGTTAATCTTTAGGAACCGGGCGGTACACATGTTGTACCATAAGTCTTTTTTCTTTAGAGGACGGGGTCAAAATGTTCACTCGAACCCTTTGGAGTCGAGGATTTTTTCAAGGTTTCATACGTCTGTTACGACAGTTTGTACCATCTCTTTTCAATGGAAAAGAAATCTTTGGTTCAACTGTCGTACTACCTGGGTCGAAAGAAAAAATTCTATATGAACAGCCCGTATCCAAAAGGTTAATAATAAAGTTTTATGACCAAACTTTTAGGAGGTAAATTCTGACAGTGTTAATCACAGTATCGGGGAAAAAATTTTCACTTTGTAAGACCGGAATCCAGAATGGGCTGCACAATAGGGCTCAAAGTATTAAAAAAAAAAAAAAAAAAAAAAAAAGCAGCAGCTGGGGAAAAGTAAAGTTTGTGTATCCCTGGACAGTTCACTCTTTTTGCTCCTGCTAGCGATTATTATAGTCCTCTTCTTTCATTCTGTATTTGTGAGTATAGTTTTTGAAGTTAAAGACCTCTACATTAACATCGCAATTTGAGTCCAAAATCTAGCAAGCATAGGAAAGAAAACAGGCCATTTTCATTCAAAAACCAGTAATATTACTTACGATACTTTTTTAAAATCACAGGCAGTACTGTATGTACAGATTTAATGATAATGGTAGAGATTTTTTATCTAGTGCGAATTTTGAAATAAATGTGAAATATTTAAAAATTCTTTAACTTTCTTTTGCCTGAATTTTTCTTTTCTTAACAATTTAAGTACATTAGATAAATTACAAGTACCCGAACAGAAGAACTCTCTGCTGTTTGAGTATATATCCAACATTTTTCAATCAAAGCACGTACTTTGCGCAGCCATCTGTACAAAAGATAGTCGAAATTATCTCGTGAAAGAAGGTTTTTGTAAAGTAAATACGGGTATCTCTCTTTTTCTAGTGTTTTTTCGATTGAAAAGTTATAAGGGATAAAAACATACATCGTTTTTATCCAGCGTTCTTTGCCAGAAATCGTTCTGTCGTAAAAGAAAAAGGAAATGTCTGCGTTTAAAGGAATAAATAAAGGTAAGCGAAGGTAAAAAAAAGATTTGTATTCGAAGGCGAAAACGTTGAGGGGGTTTCGAGTAAATGTTTTATACGTTTTGTAAATTCGTCCATTTTCAAGGGTTGTGTTCTGTATTTTTCAAAAAATATGTTTGGGATTTTTCTTTAACTCTTTATTGGCATCTTTATTCCTCAAAACAAAAATTATAATTCTTTCTCCGATTTTTTGCCGCAGATTTTTTTCTTCTTGAATATTTCACACTAGTACTAAATTCAATACTGTAATACACAAACACAGAAATTGTACAGAGCCATTAAAGAAATATTTTGGTGAAAAGACATGCAATTATCCAAAATAAAATATCGAATAATAAATTTGCTTAAACCGTTTTTTAAAGACATAACATGAGCCTACGTTTGTCTTTATTTCCAGGCCTAGTACTCAGCTGTCAGGCTTTCCTATTTTCATCTGGCATTTCTCAATGGATAGGTATCATCACGAGAATTTAAAACTTGGTATCTAAACTAGATTTAGGCTCCTGGGATGTCTTCAACGTGATACTTCACTATGAATTTAATCTTTCCAGGAGTATGTCAAGCACAAAAGAGTACTCAGAGGAACCTTTATATACACGCACAGTTACCGACGAATCAGCCATTTTATATATCTGGTATCTTCAGATCCCCAGCAACGAAAAATGTCGCACCAAATTTTGGCTCGTCTATAAAGTGGCCTTGCTTGGAGTGCTGTGCGCACTTGTGACATCAGCATGACAAATGAAGTGACTGAGCGTCTTTCAAGGTTGTTTTTTTTTTCAAGAAAGAAAATGAATCAAAGCAGAGAAAAAAGTATTCACCAAATGTTTTATACCGTTTTCTTTCAGAAAAATATTTTTGAGGAATGAGAAGCACCCCCCCCCCCCCATTGAACGTTTTTTCCTGTTTTTTTTTAGTGGAAACCAAATCATTCAACTTTTACAAGAAACCTTTTCCCTCCAGGATCCTCCGTACATGCCACAACACACAATACGTAGTTTAATCGGTTGAAAGGGACCATGAAGAGCGCCTTGTTCATATGATCCATATCAGGAGTCGAGTAATCCCCTGATCCAGCACTCCAAAAGGTATTGATTCACATGTAGGACTTTGTGACCATGGGCAATTTTCACATCCCCCTAGCCACCGTTAGTGACGACGGTGGATAGTTGATCGGCTAGGATTAAACCCGTAAACCTTGGATTATAAATCCGCCGCTTTACCGATTAGGCCACACTGCCTGTACAATAAAGCTGCTCCCCAATAGATGAAAAAAAAAAAAAAAAAAAAAGACATTTGTAGATGGATCATTCCAGCGAAAATGGTACAAATCATGTCCGAGACTTTGGAATTTTTTAAAATCAATTTTAATAACTACCACTCATTTAGCGTATTTTTATTGGTTTTCCATTTAATTTTGTGCCATCAAGTATCAATTGATTAGGTATAATCCATTTAGAAAGGACACAAAAAAAAAATCATTTTTGTCAGAAGAAGGAGAAAATGACGTGTCCCAGCTTCAAATTGTTAGAATTTTGAATGTGATTTAAAATTAAACTGAAATGTAACAATAAAATAAATTACACTGCACTGCACAAGAGATGCTTCTGACTTTTTGCAGATTATTACGCAAATGAAAAAAAATTTCTCCAAAAAACACTATTATTTATCCATGTCCCTAGATATTTTACGTTTCGAATTGTCCACTCTGTTATAAGCCTTTTGGAAGTAAAATAAATAATTGCATTCAATCTGCTCTATATTTGTAAAATTATAGGTAGTACAGGGTGCGCCAGAGAAACTTACTTTTTTGAAAAAATTCCTGCGCTGTGAATTGGCTGCGTAGAAAGCCAAGAGTGGGCGCATCTGGAGCGGGAAATCTCCAAGTTTTGTTTTCCCTTTAATTAGTCGCCATCATGCTATGGTCAAAAGAACAGCGCGCCTTTGCCGTCGAAAGCTACTTTTCGAACGGTCGCTCAGTTACTGCTACGCAACGCGCGCATCGAGGATTTCTTCCTTCCCAGCCTCGAAAAAATGAACATTAGGGACGTGTGGATTCAGCAAGATGGAGTCATCAGTGCCTGATTACTGAATAGGCCAATTAGGCCGTGGCCTAGGGCCCCCCACAATGTATGGGCCCCCAAATGGCTAGAATTGCTCTAATCGATGGCTAAAAATGTTTTATCCAATGCCTAAAATTGTAAAGCCTCAGTATAGGGGGCCCCAAAAGAGTGTTTGGTCTAGGGCCCCGTAATATCTTAATCGGGTCCTGGGAGTCACAGCACACACAGCACGAGATTCAATGAATTTGTTGCGACAACATTTCCCCGACCACCTCATCTCTCTCAAAGGCGATCTCCCATGGCCAGCACGCTCCCCAGATTTGGGGCCGTGCGATTTTTTTATGGGGTTATTTGAAATCCCTGGTTTATGTTGATCGACCACGCATAATAGCTCACCTCAAGAATAACATTCGCGACGAAATTGCCAACATACCAATTGATATGCTGCAAAGAGTGCTCACAAACTTTAAAAATCGTCTTAATCAGTGTATGCTCAATGGGGGTCATCATTTAACCGATGTCATTTTCAAGACTAAATGAAAAAAAAAATGGGATATTGTATTCTCAAATAAAAAAAGAATTAAAACAATAACTTAAGTAGTTTTGTTTTTATTGACATTTCAAAAAAGTAAGTTTCTCTGGCGCACCCTGTATAACAACCGTGATTAGCTTGCTACATTGAATTATGTAGTCAACAACCAGGGTGAGTCTCATTCTTTTCTTATGGTAGTTAATTTGAACTGTTGGATGTCCACTCTGTTAGAGCCGATTTCATGACGAAAAAAAAATAGATTTTTTCTTGAAATTGCAGACAGACTTACAGTTTTGGGTGTTTATTCCACTGTATGCTTGTTCTGTGATTCTAACTTTTCTTTGTGATTATCAAGATATTTTTAAAGGCTTATTTGTCCACTCTGTTATATGTCCACTCTGTTACACAAAGTGATCAAAATATTTAAAATCCTTTCATAAATGAGTCATGTACTAGTTATTGTCATTTTATTATACACAAATAAATGAAACCTCAACAAAAAAAAAAAAAATGATTAGTTGGTGGAAATTATTTAAATTGATAATCTTCAGTAAACAGTTTCAGACATGATTTGTACCATTTTCGCTGGAATGACCCAGATACTGAACCTTACCTTCCCATGGCAGTATTCTTCGCACTTCTTCGGGACCTTGAATCATCTTGCCTAAAATCACATTGCCGGCATGCTATGCAGCAAATTAAAGCAAATGAAGAATCTGTTGTTTAGCAGAGTATAACCTTTTTATTGACCATGATGAATATGGTTCCTGATCTCTGAGAGACTTTTGCTTAGACGAGAGTTTGTCTCAAAAGAAATTATTTCTGAAAGTGCCAATGCGCTGAAGTGCAAGGGGTTTATAATTTCCTTAAATGCAGTTTAGTTGTTATGGTTTGCTATGATCATTAGGAACATGGTGGAACATTATGATATTAAATCATTTTAAGTGAACACTCGTTAGATAAAATTTAATTAAATATTGTTACTGAGAAAAGGGAATTTAAATATAGCAAGCAAAATACCAAAACAAATTCCTATTCTTTCAAATTAATTTAAACTTTCAATATCTCCGTTTTTGACTGTACATTTTATAAACGTTATTTCTGCTATTGTTTCTCTGCTATCAGGTTTTTATGCCTTTCCGAATTCAAAATGATTTGGATCAAATTCCTTTTGAAACTGTGCAAAAAACCGCTAAAGATTGGGCACCACTGCGAGGAGTGTGATAGTTCAAAACGATTTGTTTAGCTACTTTGTGGTGATTTCATGTTTAAAATAGCTACTCAATTCAACCTTACATTTAGGAACTGAAAATATTACCTTGTTTTATTACCTTAAAAGTATTTCAAAAGAGGTGGTTTAATGCTTTAGCTTAACCGTTTGCATCGTAATTACGAGTAAATGTTTTCGCCAAATAAATTAATGTCAGTACATTATTTTATGAACAGATGTGTTTTTTTCTCTTACACTTATAGTAGTAATTTTACTGAGGGTGTGTAGCATTTTGTCTCTCAATGCATCATTAGTTTCACGTTGTAATGTGAGTTCCGAACTGTTGGAAAATTAACTGAAGATCTGCCTAGCAACTTTTGAATATACAACAAAGTCAAGACTAAAACAGTGACCACGTAACATTTATTTAAAATTCAAATCTACATTTGTCAAATGAATAAACCCAAGTAGCATCAACTCATCGGACTTTGCTCGGCCGATCATCGAACTCTTTGTAAACTGATCACGTAACGCACGATGACATCGTTCCGATCAGTATCCGAGCACGGTTCTTGATGAGCTACTTTTCATCAGAAAGCAATATCCTTCCGATCAACTTTTCCGATGAAAATAAGCCGAGCATCCAAAATTGATCCTAAATTCATCGGCACGGGACTGCACTGCTCGTAAATTGCTCCAAATCTCATCGTATTTAGAGCAAAACTCATCGGATTTTGCTGCTCGGATGCTGTTTGGCCGATGAGAAATATTGGAGCAATTCCCGATGAGAACTCATCGAATCCGATCATCGACCGATGAGAATTTCATCGGGTTTCGATGAGTAACCTATCATCGGCCGATGAGATTATGCAGCTAAGAAATATACTTCATACTCCTACTCTCATTTAGTTCATGTGTTAAACTTTCTAGAAGCACAAGTTTTTTTTATATCCCAACATTTTTTTTTCCTTTTTTGAGCAATGACAAATTGCTATTTATTTATTTTTTTATTCGATCTCAGTTGCCGTGTGGTTCCTTTTTCAGATTAACCCCGGAATCTGCCACAGAGTGGGTGTCCGCTGACCTCCGCAGATGTTCACCGGTCCCTGTTCCTGCTGATGGGGTCATTCCACGTCAGTTCACCCGGTCATGTAACCCATGTCCTCGGATTTTGATAAAATTTGGTGTATTTAATATTTTTATGGTGGTCAGTAACCATATGAATTCTTTTGCCCATATGTGATCTAGTTTTTGTTTTACAGGCCGTCAAACTTTTCAAAAAATTGCATTTTCTGTCAACCGCTAAGCCTAATCTGCATGTATACGTATCTCTTCAGTAAATTGTGACGGGTGCAGAAATCTTTCAATATTTTCAAAAATTCTCAGATATGTTGCTGAAAGTATGAGGATTTAATAAAAAAATACTTGAAATTTATATAATATAATTTTGTTTGAATAAAATTTGAATAAACTACGACAAGCATTTTTTTTCTTGTGCAAAACATGAGTTTACTTAAGTGGCATTTCACGAAAAGGCGGAGGTCCTATTCATTAATGGAAGCATTCGAAATGAGCCTGAAGGTGTGTTCTATCATTGCAAAGAATAAAATTAGTGGTTTTTTTCGTTTTCTTGTTGCTGTTGCACAATATACACATTTTAGTATCAAAATTTTTGAAAAAAGTTCTAGTCATTTTCCTAACCTAAATTTCACTGAAAAGCAAACATACCTTTATTTTTAAGTGTATTTACAGTCCTATTATGCTACTTAAAAATCATTTTAATCCCTTACTAAGCAGAAAGAAAAGTAAGAAATAATTTATGACTTTCAAATTCAGTTATTAAGTTCAGAAAAATATCAGATGTAGAAAAAAGATGTGCAAAACATGAATTTACTTTAGTAGCTTTTTATGAAGAGGCGGAGGTCATATTCAATAATAAAAGCATTCGAAATAAACCTAAAGATGTGTTCTATCATTGCAAAGAATAAAATTAGTGGCTTTTTTTCGTTTTCTTGTTGCTATTGCACAATATACACATTTCAGTACCAACATTTTTGAAAAAAGTTCTAGTCATTTTCCTAACTAGATTTTCAATATTTTTTGCGTGAAAGAAGCATTGTTCATGCTTTTGTAGCATAAAAACGCATTATATTTAGTTTTAATGAATTATAATTGTATTGAATGTGCGAAGAAGAGATAGGATAGCACAATCTTTAAAGTAAAAATAATAATTAAAAATGTGAGTTTCTGAATATTATCGGATTGTTTGTCTTTGAAGTGTTTGTGTGATCCTGTTTTCAGCAAATTTAAGGAATATACTGTTTGATATTTTAACGCTCAACCTTCCTTGCATTTGCGCATGCATCAGGTCTCTTCTTATTTTATCAAAATATGGGTCATAGTGGTAAGAGGGATAAAGAATGTGAGTGGATTTTCTATTTTGGTTTGTTTGTTTTTCATCGGATTCGCTTATCAGGAAGGTTGGTTTGCGCTGATAAATAATAATAGGAGATAATTAAAAAGCTAGAGCCCCAGACAGACGTAATTCAATAAAAATAAACTAGAAATTTCAGCATCTAGTTAAGAGCAAATACAGCTTTCTACACTTGCTATTGGAGTTTAAAGAAAAAAATTGAAAATTTTCAAGTAAGTGACTATGCTGGATTTGAAGCAAGACTATCTTTTACCTAAGAAAGGACTATTATCTTTACTATAACCAAGAAATGGTAAGATGTTAGATGAAATAACTACGTCAAACGGTTCGTAACATAAGATTCTGGAAGATGTTACTATTCTCTTCAAAAGGAGATTGAATATGTACAAAATAAGTATTCCGAATATTTCATGATAACGTGACTTCAACAAGTATTGTCCGACGTCGGAAATGCAAGGAAGGTCGAGCGTTAAAATATCAAACAGAATATTCCTTAAATTTGCTGAAAACAGGATCACACAAACACTTCAAAGACAAACAATCCGATAATATTCGGAAACTCATATTTTTCATTGTTATTTTTTCTTCAAAGATTGAGCTATCCTATCTCTTCTTCGCGCATTCAATACAATTATAAATCATTAAAAATAAATATAATACGTTTTATGCTACAAAAGCATGAGTTATGCTTCTTTTACACAAAAAATATTGAAAAATAAGTTAGGAAATGACTGGAACTTTTTTCAGAAATGTTGGTACTGAAATGTATATATTATGCAATAGCAAAAAAAAAAAAAAAAAAAACGAAAAAAGCCACTAATTCTGTTCTTTGCAATGATGGAACACACCTTAAGGTTTATTTCGAATGCTTCTAATATTGAATATGACATCCGCCTCTTCATAAAAAGCTGCTAAAGTGAATTCATGTTTTGCACATCTTTTTTCTACATCTGATATTTTTCTGAACTTAACAACTGAATTTGTGAGTCATAAATTATTTCTCACTTTTCTTTCTGCTTAATAAGGGATTAAGATGATTTTTAAGTAGCATAATAGGGCTGTAAATATACTTAAAAATAAAGGTATGTTTGCTTTTCAGTGAAATTTAGGTTAGGAAAATGACTAGAACTTTTTTTCAAAAATTTTGATACTGAAATGTGTATATTGTGCAACAGCAACAAGAAAACGAAAAAACCACTAATTTTATTCTTTGCAATGATAGAACACACCTTCAGGCTCATTTCGAATGCTTCCATTATTGAATAGAACCTCCGCCTTTTCGTGAAATGCCACTTAGGTAAACTCATGTTTTGCACAAGAAAAAAAATGCTTGTCGTAGTTTATTCAAATTTTATTCAAACAAAATTATAATGTATAAATTTCAAGTATTTTTTTATTAAATCCTCATACTTTCAGCAACATATCTGAGAATTTTTGGAAATATTGAAAGATTTCTGCACCCGTCACAATTTACTGAAGAGATACGTATACATGCAGATTAGGCTTAGCGGTTGACAGAAAATGCAATTTTTTGAAAAGTTTGACGGCCTGTAAAACAAAAACCAGATCACATATAGGCAAAAGAATTCATATGGTTACTTACCACCATAAAAATATTAAATACACCAAGTTTTATCAAAATCCGAGGACATGGGTTACAAAATCCCGTTTTCCTGGGTGATTTGACATGGATTGACCCGATGGTGGATCCCATGTCCTACACATACACGACCGCCTATAGACTTAATCACACGTACACGATTAAACACACACACACACACCTATAGCAACATGTAATTGCGAAAAACATAATTTGAATTTAAGATGTCACACTTCAAATTCATTTTTTAAATTATTTTGCTTATCTATTATCAAGGACGCGCTATCGCTCCCTATTATCAGTCAAAATAAAATTTGAAGAGCTAATACTTCCATGTTTACTGTGATCATAACTTTATGAAATCTGTTATATTTCATTTAATTTGTATCATCAAAGCTTAAATCTGTGCATCTTTTAATAGTTTGAATGTTCTTTTAAAAAATATATTTACAACATAGTTAAGATAGAAACAATCCTCTTTTACTTTACAATAATGACACAAGATTCGTAACTCTGTACTATTTTTATAACCTGATTTTAAGAGCAAAATAGTCAATAAAATATTTTTATGGCGTTCATAAAACTCTAACAAATAAATTTGGTGAAGGCAGAAATGAAAATTTATTTCGTGATATTTGCTTCAGATTTATCCAAAGCTTTTTTTGTTTTGGCTTTCTTCATCCAAGAAAACTGCGATTTCTACGTTACAATCTTTAATTGCAAAAGCCTTTAGTTTCTTGTTATATTATTTTATAACATTACTCGCACTTATGTAATGCATGACTTAGTACTATTACCGATATGTTTTCATTGTGTTTTTTCAAAGTATGAGTTTCGTGATAAGTTAAGTTTTCATGAAAAGAGGTTAACCTGGGCCATAATTATCTAGTGGGAGGCCATGGTAGCCTGGTAGGTAAGGTGCTAAACCCTTACCTGTATAGTCCGGGACTCGTTGCATTTCGTCGATAATTTTCATGCATTGTTTAAAATTGAAAAAAAAGTCCTAAACGTTGCAGATCATTTCTGTGAAACGTTCAGGATTTTGCCGATTTCCACCCAATTCCTGCAAAAAATAAGTTTTTTGGAAAACGTTTGCTTAGCTGATACAAGTTCCTTAGCAGCATAATCTCATCGGCCGATGATCGGCCATTCATCGAAACCCAATGAAATTTTCATCGGCCGATGATCGATTCCGATGAGTTCTCATCGGGAATTGCTCCAATATGTCTCATTGGCCAAACAGAATCCGAGCAGCAAAATCCGATGAGTTTTGCTCGAAATACAATGAGATTTGGAGCAATTTACGAGCAGTGCAGTCCCGTGCCGATGAATTTAGGATCAATTTTGGATGCTCTGCCTTTTTTCATCGGGAAAGTTGACCGGAAGGATATCGCTTTCCGATGAAAAGTAGCTCATCGAAAACCGTGCTCGGATACTGATCGGAACGATGTCATCGTGCGTTACGGGATTAGATTACGAGGAGTTCGATGCTCGGTCGAGCAAAATCCGATGAGATGATGCTACTTGGGTTGTATAAATGCTTCTCAATATTGTGGAAAATAGTTTTATTTACCAGTTGGAAGGTAGATCCAACTTCTTTATTTAGTCTTTCACCTTCAGTTCTGACAGACTGCGGGCTGTCTACAGTGCATTCCCCCAAATGAGGGCATATTCAGTCTCTAGGTACCGCAACTAGGCACAAAATTGGAAGCAAATAAGTTCTTCAGGTCTTTCCTTGCAATTTCTGCCTTAGCTCTTAAATACATGTCAAACTGTTCCGGAATTCTTCTTGGTACTAGGGGAAGGTGTTGAGCCGTTCACGTAAATCTAAGTTTTCTTTCGGAATAATTACCGTAATGTGACTGACTTTTATTTGGAAGGTTTCTCAATTTTTCATTAAGGTAATAAACTTTAGCGGAAAATTTCCAGATTAATTCCTAACGCGTGTGTGTGCTTCTGATAGAAATTAGCCCGTTATTTCCAAGGAACGTTTCGGAATTTTTTACTATGTGGAAAATAATAGCAACTGACGTAAGGTTTATTCTTAAAAAAAATGTTAAATCTGTTATAATTACGCCCTAAAAGTTCCCATTCAAACCATTATCAGTCAAAATTCTGGTTCAGGAATTTCCTATGCTCCTGGTTCAAATCTTTTATTAGGGCCTAATCGGAATAACTGAAACACACTTACTGAGTATAAAAAAATCCGAAATGTTCCTGGAAAATAATGGGTAGCTGGTGTGCCTAACTTTTGCCAGTTATATGCCTGGAAGAAATCAGGAAGGTCTCCCGCTGAAAGTTATAGTAACCTTCCTAAATAATTCAAAAACTTTCCCAATAAAAGCCAATCACGTTACAGCAATAATTCGGGAAATTTACAAAAAAAAAAAAAAAACTTTTGTGGTAACAGCTCGGAATTTTCAGGTTTTCTCAACACGGCCCCTGCAACAGTTTAGCAAATATAAATAAAGCTAAAGCAGCAGCTACCACCAAATGGCTGAGCAGCTTATTTGGATGGTGTTATGCAAAAAGGAGTTAACCCACAAAACATAAAAAAATGAGTTATCCAACTGTGATGGTAAAATATGTTGCTTTCTACATTAAGCAAAAATATTTAAGCCCTATCAGCATTTCATGGTAACATATCATTGGTATATTGATAAAGAGCTCCATGCTTTTTGCCAGAGTTTGTTGACTTTAAAGCCCACTATCTCAAAATCAGGTTTTTGTGGGTTAACTCCTTTTTGCATAACACCATCCATTTGTTTGCAGTTCTTGTAAAGCTCAGAAAATTTGTTCATTAAAATAACTGAGTCATTGCGTCTCAAAACGCGTGCATAGTTTTGTTTTTGTTTTTTGTGCTTTGCCTATGATCTTTTGTTCACTAAATAGTTCATATTGTTAAATTATCATTACAACAGCGGTTTAAATTTGCAAACCTTTTTTGCAGTCTTTTTTACGCTTCTGGGAATATTTCCATATAATTCTGCTTTTAAAAATTTAAATATTTTGTTTCTACATTTGTTGTTCCAAATGCTTCTCGTTTTACGTAAATATCTCACGAAAATCAATATTAAATAAATAAAAAGCGACATATTACTTAACTTTTCTGAAAGATTATTTTCAGATGCAGGAAGATAACAGAAAAAAAGATAAAGATTGAGTAAAGAAGAGCCAAGAGAGTAAACAAAAAATTCCAGACTTCCCAGAAGTTGGATTGATTTAATCATGAAGGTCCAAAAGAACACCGTGTTAATCTAGTTTAGCACTTTGGAAATGTCTTCTTCAAAGTTTTAGTTACTTAACGGGAAACGTAATGTGCAGAAAGGAAACCGTTATTTATTTTTAGAAGTTTGACACTTTTTAAAGTTTTTCGGAAAAGGGGAGTTTTTTCCTCATCAAAATAATTGGGGTTTTCGTGAGTTTTGAACAAAATTATTCTTTTTGGGGATTTAAATAAAGCTGTATTTTAAGTAAATATGTATACTTGCATGTGAAATGTACAATTTCTAATGCAAAAATCAATTTGTAAGCCACATTTTATGTGGGATACTGGCAAAGTATGAAGCACCGCATTCTGTGAAATTCCTAGGCACCCTAAGCATTGTATATACGCTGCAAAAAATAAACTGTTGTTTTTACAGTATAATATTGTGAGCAGAGGTTAAAGTTTAAAACTGTAAAATGCAAATTAATGAACAGTAAATGAAACATTTTACAGTTTATTACTGTAAAATAAGCAATTTCACAGATTATTACTGTAAAATAAGCAAGTTCACAGTTTATTACTGTAAAATTGACAATTTTAGTTTATTACCATAAATTTAGCTTATACTGTAAAAACAGCGTTTTGTTTTTTTGCAGTCTAATAATAACTAGGCATTCAATAGAATGGCTGACGCTACTTGTCCAAAGCATTGAAGAAAACAAAAAAAAGCTTGATTAGGTCATTATGTTACCCACAAATTTTAAAAGCTGGCAGTTCATGGAGTCCCTAGGTATTTCATATTTTGCCTAAAACTGGTAGGTAATGTTTAAAACGATTTACCTTTCATGCAGTAAAAACCTCATTTTTTGTTTGTTAAACAAATTTAAGTAAAAGATTGAAAAAAAGATCAAATAAATAAACTGACAAATGTTGAGCCTGAGCTATGCGTTCAGAGTGACATGGCTTGCTACGTGATATTTGATATGAATCGTATCAATGTATTTCCATTGTCCATTGACCACTTGTCCATTTCCTCATTTTGGCATTTTAAATAATTTAAGTAATAAATTACTTAAAATGCTATGTAAATTAATGCCTAGTAAAATATGAACTCTTTCATATATTGACGGTTAGTTTCACACATTTTATAAATTGCCTAGACATTCCATAGAATGACAGATTAAAACTTTACGGGTAACATATATAATGCGTTCATACATAGGGTGTCCACAAAAAGACTCCCTGATTTAAAAATTGAATATCTCGAAAACAAATGACGATTTCAAAATGAAACAAACGCTGTTTGTGTAAAAGCAATAAAATTCGTGTGCAGAATTAAAAAAAAAAAAAAAAAAAAAAAACGAAAAGGACCAACAGATGGTACTGGAGGCTGTAATTGGAATACGAGTACCTATAAATAGTGTTTTGAGGGCTTAAGCGATCATTTTTAGCATTGAAACATGAAAAGAGGTTTAAAAAGAAACTAATATTGCACAAGGATAGCGTTTCACAGGGATATCATAGGTTAGGTCACAGTACTTCGTATACTGTCTTCGGAATCTTCTCCTTGTTGCCGTAGGAGTGTGGTTGCTATTTATATATGTATTTAAATTTTCATTTGCATACGATCAGTTATGCTTGAAATTCAGTATATCCCCGAATGTATCTCGCATTAAATTACTGTAGAACGACTAATATAGCAGCTGAAGTTAGTCTGCAGTGAAGCAAAGATGCGGGAGCAGAGCAGAAGGTTCTTTTTCTACTTTCTCTTCTTTGCTTTTTTGATTAAAAAGTGTTATATTTTATTTATAGAACTAATAAATAATAATTACTTGTTACGTAAAATAATATTAGCAGTTCAAAACTCATAAAATCGAGAATGTTTTAACGTTTTTACAGAATAAGACATATGTAAGTATTATTTCTCTTGAGTAAAACTCAAGAATTCAGATAATTTTGCATGGTTTTAAAAATTTGTTTTTCTTTTTTCTTTCTGCAGTGTAAAAATGTTGTTGATTAAAATAAAAATAACCCGATTATTTGTGAGTTTCTGAAATACTTTATTACATTTTGTAAAACCAGCGTCATTTTGAGGGTAAAAATAATTAATAGGTTTTACATCAGCTTTTACTTTATTTATTTATTTTTTCGTGCAGAAAGATGTTAACCCAGAAAAGTTTTCAGGACATTAAGTTTCTTCGACATGTATAAAAATGTATTTTTTTTTATTTTTGTGAAGAACTAGACTTTAATGCAGATATATATGGGCAATTTTCCAGAAAAATTTAATTTTGCACTGAACTTTTAAATTTTTCAACTTTTCATAATAGGGTCGAGTTTAGCCTTTTATAGAAAAGCAAGTTATTTTCATCAAGCTGCAAAAGTATTAAGATTCAATTAATTTAGGGTTCAGTTTCTAAACTAGGCACATTTTATGAACGTAATTTTTCTTGGTGCTCCTTGATTTTCGTTCTTGAACCAATTGGTTCATTGTTACTTCATAAAATTTATTATATACATACAAAAATATTAAAAACGTTAAAGCGTAGAATTCCTTCTTAAATGTTCATCAACTAATTTTTCAAATGAGTTTCGATTAAACTTGTGAATAAAGCATCCCTAGTTTAAAAAATGAACTTCCAAAAAAAATCAAGCATGTAGAAGATTAGACATAATGCACTTAGGTATCAATTATTTTTAATCTACATTTACAATTTATCTTTTCCATCCACATGTCTATGACTTTTGCTCTAGATGGTAATGACATTTTAACATATTTCACCAGAAAACCATTAAATATGAGAACCATCGTTATAGCAAGAAGAAGCTTCCAATGTCAGTATACGTAGGACTGCGGCCTACCCTGTTAAATTCCTGTGAAAAACCATACTTGTTGTTCAACAGTATATCTTGTTTAAACTTCCTTTCACATTTCAATGCTAGTAATGATTGCTCCAACCAGCAAAACACTATTTATATGTACTCGTATTGCAATTACAGCTTCTAGCGCCACATGTTGGCACTTTTCGTAATGATTTTTTTTCAAATTCTGCGCATGATTTTCATATTTTTCACAACAAACATACCTTTTTTTTACGTTTCAAAATAGTCATTTGTTTTCGAGACATTCAATTTTGAAATCAGGAACTCCTTTTGTGGACACATTGTATTACAAGTTTAAAAAGAACAAAAGTGCACAATAATGCTAAAATGAACTTATTATGAGTAAGAATAGTAATGACTAGTTAAAACGTTTTCCTATTTATAATAGTACTAGCCGGGTACCCGGCCCTGCCCGGGTTTCTGTGGGTGTAGGGTGGTTTAGTGAAACTCATTCATAAATTTCCCAACACTAAAGTGCATATCTATAAACATAATGGCTACTTCTGTAAACAATGGCTATGTTATTGATAAACTATAAAAAAAAAAATAATGCAAGCTAAAAAAAATAGCAAGCTAGAAATAATGTTTGAGTAAATAGGAAATGTTATAAGATTGGTATATTAAAATAAATATATATTTACAGTATCAATCGCACTGAAATTAACCATTTCCAAATATTGCTCGTTAAATAAGTCCCATTATTAGTTTCTATCCTCGTGACAACATTGGTGAGGTGAAAACATCTTATGTACCTAATTTAGAAATTTTTTTGACTATAAACATTTTCTATTCTCTAACTATTGCCAAAATCAATTTTTTTTTTATTTCACCCGTTAGCGATTGTAGGCTCAGATAAATATAAAAATCCTTAGAAGGCAATAAATTCCATACTTACTCCAGAGAAGCCTTGGTTCAAAATTTTCAATATGATTACAATCAATATTGTTGCTGCATGGCACCAAATTTTTGCAACAATGGGTTGAAAATTTAATCATTTAATGGGGAAGTGACATAAAATTAACTGTTTTCCATAATAACTTTTTTAAACTAAGCTTTTTAGAAATAAATTATAGCTTATCCTGCTCCCTGTTACTGTAGCTATCTACGGTGAAAAAATGGTTAAAATCGGTCCAGTAGTTTGGAAGATTACCCCGGACATACGTTTTCAAAAGTAGTCTTTTATGTATATAGATAAATACACCTTGTCAGGAAAACCAGGAATTTCTACTCACAGAGTTCTTATTTTACTAACAAAACTATTATGACTGCTACCAAAGATGAAAACTATTTTAGCTGTCAGTTACCTCCTGCTTCTAAACCTGTAAAAACGGGTAATGACCCAAATTGCTGGAGACGTTTTAACTATGCAAGAAACATAAGAAAGAATAATGTGTGAAATCAAAAAAGAAATCAAATTAGGAGAGTTGAAGCATTGTAAAAGTATGTTTTAGACATACTTTTTAGTGTTCTTGCTGTCTAAGGCAGTTCATTTAGGACAAGATTTTTAACTAGAGACATTGGACGGTAATGATCTTTCGGTATCTATATTAAACCTCCATATAAAGCCTTCACATAAATACGTATTATTTAGTTATGTCAAGCACCTGTTAGCTGGTTCTTTAGACGTTGATTAAGCCATAATAATAATAAAATAAAGGAATAACATTTTTCTAAGGTTACTGTTAGCCGGCAACAAGAAATTGTACTTTTCTAGAGGATTACCCATTCATAGTTGCAATTTGGCCTGATATATTGAATAAAATAACCTTTCTAAGATTATAACATTTTTGTATATTTTTATTTATCATATAAAAGATATTCTGTGCCTAAACGTGTTTTTTAATATTTAAAAAAATATGTTTTGATTCACCAAATTTTAAAGCATGAAGCTAAAACTCTTTTTGGATCATAAGCTGTTAAGTAGAACGTAAAAGTTTGAGATGAATCGAAAGAAAGAGAGAGAAAGAGATTGTTTAAACCAAAAAATTATTTGGTAATGTTAAAATTTTGATGTCTATATGTGTTCATTTTATACATTAATGGATAGATAAAAATTTTATTCAATAATGTATAAATTGAACTTAAACTTTTGGTGCATTCTTGTGTAGATCTTATAGGGGTGCTTATAAGAGTTAACTTTCAAAACAGCATATTAGTCAAATTTCACCACTACAGGCGAAAAAAAAAAGTAAAATATAAGTGTGTAGTAAACACTTTAAAAGCGGAAACTTTTATCTGCTGAAAAAAGAAAAGGTTTAAATGAATTTTAATAAAAGTGCCATAACAATACATCACTCACTGACATACTATGAAGTCAGAAGGCACGTGCGCCAAACAAGTGCGAAAGAATTAATACTCCCCTCGTAAAATTGAGTATTAAAAGGTACATGCACGTAAAGCGGACAAAAAGCGTTTTTATCATATAATCTGTACGTGATAGAAGCATCGTTTGATAATGTTTCGTGTTTATGTTTAGAAACTAGAGGAAAAAATGGGTTATTTTTTTCTCCAGGATGATAGCTCATCCTCTCAGATTGAAAAATGGGGAACAATTTTCATTGCTTGCACGCGATTTGTTTTGTATAAAAGATGTGCAAACATGCTTAAATATTTATTTAATGTTTCTAAAATATAGTTACAGCCATTTGTAACATAATTACATGCATTTAAACACTGTTACGACAAAAATAAAACTTTGATTTGTTACGTCCAACATTCCCCAACGGATATTTCTGGTTTCTCCAATGTTAACCAGTAAAAGTGATATCAAAACTTAGGGGTCTGGGTAAGGCACATACTGCTAGACAGCATATAGTGGTGTATCTGAAATTTTCAAAGAAAAGGTAATAATTACTGATTTAAAATTTACATTCAATGCTCTTCCTTGCCACTAAGCTCGTACACAGTAAGTTTTCTAACACGTGCGTAGTGGCTCATAAATGATACTCAGTTAAGGACATGGCATTAAAATTTAATTATATAGAAGATTTTTTTTCCACAGTTTTAACTAGACACTACTAAATTAGACTAAATATAACCTTTATACATAACGCCTCAAATGTTTTGCACGTATTGCAGCATTTGAAATTTGATCAGTTAAAAGTAGTATTAGGCAAAATCTTGATTTTTGCCAGTACGGATTTGTTTTCCTTCAGTTGTTCCACTATTGTATCAAGTTAGCTATAAGCTCTGACAGTTCTCAACTGGAAATAGTTGGAGTCGGTTCATTTCAAATTAGGCTGGTAAAAGGTGAAAAGTATCATTTAACCATTTCCGATGTTTTCAATAAAAAAAAAAGTTAGAACGCAGGGACACATGGGATATCCCAAAAGCATTTTTCATGAACAAATTTATTGTTCTAGTCACAGCCTATTAAAATTCTGCTACAAAATAGGTCCTTCTAAAAAAAAAAAAAAAAAAACTCAGCAAAATACGCGATTTGAAATAGATACCTTTTAAAAAGTATTTATCATATAAGAAACATTCTTCTTGCTACAAATAATAACCTATATATTATCTAAACCTCAGTTTTGAAAATTTAACTGGATTTCATAGAAAAACTATCATTTCAGTGCAAAAACTTCATTTTTATCGACTTTATGATTTTTTATCCATGATGTTTTTCTCTAAAAATTAATGATAGTCTGAAGCCGTTATAAGGTAGTTCCATAACCTATAAATTTTAATCCAAAGATGCATACACCTTGGAAATAAAAGATGAAACTTTGAAAAATGTCAAGAATTTCGGCTTTTAGAGATAAAAACGCATACAGATAAAAACTGATTTTATGAAATCATCAAACCTTAAAGTCCTCCAAATTGAGTTGGTATCCACTATTTGTAATTATTTTAATATCGAGGAAATCACTTGCTTGCCAGCAGTGGCTCTGAGTTATGTTTCATAAATTTTTATTTGATTTTCTGCTTCTCAGATAAAACTGATAATTGAAAAAAAAAAGTTTCCCACTTCTAAACTTAACTAATTCTGCTCCAAAATAGCGTCCATTTTTATCAAGAAATGTGAATCGCTTCCGCCATTCCAGAAAACGATGTTTTTTATCCATCGCTCAGCAAAATGCGTAACGATCATTTCCTGTAGCCTTAGTACTAGAATGCATAAGAAATATGAGCAGATCCTTCTATTTCGAAAAATTCCGTGTTTTTCTAAGGAAGTAGAACTATTTTAGGCAAGTTATTACCATTTCCGAATCTTAAATAAATGCATTGGAATGATTTCGTATTCAGAAGTATTTTGTAGAATCTCATTTTCATGTTTCAGATGTTTTCTGTCGGAATATGTCAGCTGATGCTCTTGAAGAGAAAGAAATGGCGTTTGGAATGTCGAAATTTTTTGAACCCTTTGTGCAGGTTTTTTTTCATAAAGGATAAAGCAAAGAAAGTTTAAATGTTGTTTTCCACACTGTAAAAAATAGTACTAATTTTATAGTAATAATACTAATTTTATAGTAACAGACTGTAAAAGTTGCTAATTTTACAGTAATAAACTGTGAAATTGCTGATTTTACACTAATGAACTGTAAAATTGCTACTTTACAGTAATAAACTAAAATTGCTACTTTACAATTTTTTACTGTGTATTTTACAGTTTTAAACTGCAACCTCTGCTACCAGAATTATACTGTTGTTTTTACAGTATAATGCAGCTAATTTTGGGATAATGGACTGTAAAATTGTGGTAATAAATTGTAAACTTTCTGCTTTACAGTAATAAACTGTGAAATTGCTCATTTTAGTTTATTACTGTGCATTTTACAGTTTCCAATTGGAACTTCGGCTGCCAGTATTATACTGTAGAAGCAATAGTTCATTTTCGCAATGCAGAAGCATTTTGTACTGTTAGACCACGTAATTAGAATACTCATTGTTTTAATTTTTAATTATTTATTACTAAAAGTTGCAAAAATGTAACGCTAAAGAATTTATCTTTACATACGCTATTTATAAAGTCTTAATAACTTTGTTATTTTTTTGTTCAAGAAAAGAAGCAAAATACTGTCTGTCCATGAAAATCGCTCCTAGCACTCGCGAACAGTTTCACTAAAAAAAGGGTAGATGGGTTGTGAATGAAAACTTTCCGAAGTTTTCAATTCAAAACTTGCATTTGCTATATCCTTTGACACATTAAACTAAACTACGTATTTGAAATGAACATGGTTCCACCTTATTTGATACGATTCAAAATGCTTTTTATAATTCATCCCCTTATTGTTATCTTACCTAACTCCCCTATTTTGGTAAAATCATAGAAGACCTGACACATGAGTAAATGCGCGGAAGGTTTTACCTAAGAAGATCATACAGTAATAATTAAAAAAGCGAAACCTAATGCCGTACAGGCATTCGGTTTTTAGGTTACATCTAAGAATTTCGACATTAATGATTTTAAGAAACGATGATGAGATATTAAATTAATAGCAAATTTAATACAAAAAATAGTAATCCAATATACTAAAAATTAAAGTAAAATGAGTCTTTTTACTTTGTAATCAATATTTGCAACACTTGTGTTGAACAATTTTGCAACACTTGCATTGAACTAACACTAAATGAAACGTCTAAAACAGGGTTTTCCAATCAGCTTATGTTTGTGGACTAATCGATTTAAAAGTAAATCACCATGAACCATCCATCACTTTATTGCATAAATCTTATCAGTGATAATCAAATTCGAAGGTAATATACAACATTTTTCCAAAACAAGCTTTTACAGTCGAACCCAAGAAATTTTCGAATCCTTCTATTGTTTTCTGTTTGTTACGGTTCGCGTAAGATCAACTGGTTTTAAAGGTCTCTTGGAATTTGTTTTTATGAGATTCGACTGTATTATAATTTAAGGAACTTTTATAACTGGCAGCATAGTCACGTGATCACCGACTGCAAACTATGAGATGGCAGCTGATTCACCGTCTTCATGTGCAGGACATCTATCTACAAATCACATGAAAGATGTTTGCTACTACTCACTGAAACTCACTGAATTTGGCGACTTTTCTTTCAATTTTCGGTAGATTATTTGTGTAGTCTGGTTGCAAAACCGGCCAACTCCAAAATGGATTTTAAAACCAGTCAAATCCAACTATAATTTTGAATTTCCCCCTCCATGCACCTCCCCCCAGATTCTTTTATGGTGCTTTAAAACCTACTATCTAGAGACATTGACAACAAGAGATTTGGATCCTATTTCAAATTCCCTAAAAAATCGACAAAAAATCGTCTCTACCGAAACATTTTCTGTTATGGAGATGATCGGTTTTGCAACCAGACGACACATTTAAGACCTCATACTTCGATAGCGGGTTAACGAGGCCAAAAAAATGTATGAAATCAGAAACATGTTCTACAATGTTCTTCCAACTGCTACTTATTTATGAATTTATTTTTTCATTATTACACTATTATATGGTTTCTTGGTACGAATCATAATGTTAAAGATAATTCATTACGCATCTGATATCTATCAGGAGAAATGTATTTATTTACTAGTGTTTAACAAAAGTCATATTTTTGGTTTAATCGCGAAGAAAAATTACTTTTTTTATAAGTATATCCGACCCCTCAACTACCCTTTGAAGCTCTTACGGACAACCGGTTGGGAACCATATCAGAAAAAAAAATCCATGCATTAAATAATAAATTAGGTCTCATAAATTGTATCAATTGTTCTGGGAACCTATTGTACAGACATATACAAGATACAAAATTACACGTAAAACATCATTATTTACACTGTACAGAATCGATTAAGTTATTTAATGTTCTTATCATTTGAAAAAAAATGAAGGAGAAAAAAATCATAATTCCCCTTCATTAAGTAGTAAATGTTCTCAAGAGCGTATTAAGAATGGGTTTTATATCTCAAAGTTACTTAATGGCAGTCATTTAGAAAAACAGATTTGGCGTAAGTACTTAGTTTTTATGAATACTGGCTCATCTTCTTTTGCAATGATTTGTGTTTTAAGCCCTAATGATAATCACAACATCAAAATCTTAATGTTTCCTTTAAAACTTGTTTTTGCATTTTAGTTGCTGTTATTTTTCTGTTTTTTTGATTGCGAATCTGTTTTTTGAAATTAAAAAAGCAGTTTTTGCGTATTTATGGCTGGGTAGATTTAAGATGAACAAAATTAGTAATTTATCTCAAAATACGTCATTAAACATTTTAAACTATTTCAAGCAAAATTATAAAAGAATTATTTGTGTTTGACTTATGTGCAGTAGTTTTGGGGGTTTTTAATCAACAACTCTTCTATTTTGAGCCTACCCAGTAGTACTAAAAAAAAGCGAGGTATCAATAATTTCTTTACAAAACGAATTGAAAGATCGTCGATAATGATGATATGAAACGAATAGTTGTCAATAAAAGCGAATATTTATTATTAATAATCAATCTGTTTTGTTGAAAATACCTGTGTGATTAGGTAAGAATTAGATTAATATTTTTATTTTAGGACAGCTATGTTGTTCGTATGTTTTTTTAGAGTTAACGTCAAAAGTAAAACGACCCTAACATGACAAATAGAATATTCAGTTTAACAATAAATATTTGTATCTTAGAAAATTAAATGATAAGAGTAAAGCTGTAGACGCACAATTTTTTTAAAAAAATTCTCAGACGATATCAGTTATATAGAACCCCTTCATCAACTTGAAAAAGGGATCTACGTTAAGAAAGAGTCGAAATACATGTGGTTAAGACATTTTTAATTATTCTTTTGGACCCCTTGTTTTCATCATTCACATATTAAGTTTTATTTTTTAAAGTTAAAATACGTTGCTGTTGAAGAAAATATGAAGAATCTTACTGTTTATATTCATTACTAAGTAACAGTGTAAAAATTACGTTTCGCTTTTATTACTGAAAGTAGTGAAATAAAAAAATAAGGCAAGGCCAAACGGAGCAAATATGATTTTATTAAGAGTAATCCGTTGTTCATATCAATAAATTGGTATTTTATCTCGTCATAAATCACTCATTTCAGCTTCATCCATTTTTCAGTTCATTGTCTCTTTATACTTTTCTGTCACGTTTTCTCTCCTTCGATAATCCTCCACCCCTCTCCATCCTTTTCTCTTTTTTCACGCTTTGCATCTTCGAGCGGCAAAGATTAAGGACTAAAGCTCTTCCGTCATTTCGCTGCTATGATAAACCATGGGAGCTGAAAGTTTGAAATGGCTGAAGGGTAAAAAGAATTTCAAGTCGTTGACATGGAATATTTCAAGAGGCTTTATGTTTACACCTTACTTTTAGATTGATAGTGGTTTTTGTACATGTAAGCTTGCCGCCTCTGATAAAGAAGCTACAGCAAATTATACACTGCGTTTTATTTATTAACTATTGTTTTTAAATTATAAACTGTGTTAGTATTTTTGGGATAAAGACTCTTAACGTGTTTACGAAAAGAGAACAGGACAAGGCTATTCTAAGTAAAAGCACTACATTTCGTGTTCTTTACTTGCGATGAAAGTATTGTTTTTACCGTAAACATATTTGTATGAATTATTAACTAGGTGCCAGCATGTTCACCAACCAGGTAAGTTGACAGAGACAGCAGTGTATGAACTAACAACAGCTATGGACAGTGCAGTCAATGGGAAAGACCTGGCTCTTGCTGTATTCCTTGATATTGAAGGAGCCTTTGATAAGGTCTCTACCGAGACTATTTTTAATTCCCTCATTCGGAAGGGAATAAACCCCATGGTCTGTACCTGGATAATTAGTCTTCTTACCATCCGCATGACAAAAGCAAGCCTGCTGGGTTATTCCCTTTTAGTGGGTAATTACCAGGGCTGTCCACAAGGGGGCGTCCTCTCCCCCCTTCTTTGGGGCCTGGTTGTGGACGAACTTCTGGAAAGACGTCGTCAAAAGGGTTTGCACTGTATAGGCTATGTAGACGACATAACTCTGATAATAAGGGGCAAGTTCCACGACACGGTTTCTAACCTCATGAGGACAGCCCTCAAGTCTATTGAAAACTGGTGCAGTGAAGTGGGTCTCATAGTGAATCCTAGCAAGACTCACTTGGTTCTCTTCACCAGGAAAGGGCTGAAGGATTTACGCAAGATTGAGTTCTTCAACTCTCCCCTTGCCTATTTTAGTGAAGTCAAATTCTTGGGTGTGATGTTTGACAGTACTTTAAACTGGAATTCGCACCTCAAGCTTATTACTGATAATGCCAAAAGAATCTTCTGGTCCTGTAGACGCGCATTGGCAGCTATTGGGGTTTTTCACCAAAAATGGCCCACTGGGTATACACCAGAGTAATTGTACCCACAGTAACTTATGGGGCCATTGCCTGGTTGGGTAAGACCGCAATGTAACTACTGAGAGTAGGCTCACCACTATACAAAGGATGGCCACCATTGCAATCACTAGTACAATGAGAACTACTCCCTCTCAAAGCCTAGAACTTCTTGACGACCTGTCTCAGACTTCGAGTTCAATCTGAAAAAGGGACTACACGACGTCTGAGGTCCAAAAAGAAAAAGATAGCAATTTGTCATTGCTCCAAAAAAAAAAAAAAAAAAAAAAAAGGAAAAAAATTTGGGAATGTATTCTCTCCTACCTCCTCTGGCCTACGATTTTCCCTTCTCGTGGAGGGTGATTTGTTTGTGTGTGTGTGTGTGTGTGTGTTGTGTACATATTTAAAAAATGCTTTTGTGTATAAGGCCAACGCTCAGGTGGAAGGCAGGTCGGTGAACAGTGGTGCTCGCAGATTCTCCCAAAAATCAAATTAACATCAACTGAGGTCAAGTGAGAATACTAAGCAATTCGTTAATTGATTTAAAAAAGAAATTACTTATACTTTTAGAACTAGAGCTCAAAAACATGCTAAATGGAATTTCAATAGAAAATTGGTGAAGTAAATTGTCTGGCGTCTAATTTATGTCCCTGGTTCCTGTAAACTGTAAAAGTCCCTGGATTTTTTACAGTTTTTACCGATCTATACACTCAAGAGCAAAAATATTATGACCACCTCTTAATAACGAGTTGGCCCGCCTTTAGCCCGCAACACAGCTGAAACCCGCCTTGACAGGGATACCTCAAGTCTTTGGTAGATGGCCTGAAACAGATTGTACCAGATGTTTAAGAAACGGTCGCGCAAATCCCAGATATTGCGAATTGGCTTCTTTTGAGCTCTGCGCTGCCGTCCCATGTCATCCAAAATGTGTTCCATCGGATTCAGATCCCGTGAGTTAGGCGGCCAGGACATTAACTGGAATTCAGCAGCATGTTCCTCGAACCACTCCAACATAATTTGAGAATTATTATATGGGGCGTTGTCCTGTTGGAAAGTTCCTTTTCCAGTTGGAAAAACAGAGATCATGTAAGGGTGTAACTGTTCCTCAATGACATTCAGATGCCCTGTGGCATTAATGGTCTGCTCTATTACAACCACGGGTCCCAGAGACACCCAAGAGAACGTCCCCCAAAGCATAATACCGCCACCACCGGCCTGTGTATGACCTACTGTACATTGAGGGAGCAACTGTTGGTCTGAAAGACGGCGTATTCAGACACGGCCGGCGGCGTAATGAATAATAAACCGTGATTCATCTGACCAGGAAACTCTCTCTCACTAATTCACGGAACAGTTGCCATGTTCCCGGGCCCAGCACAGGCATAGTTGGCGATGACGTTTAGTCAGCAAAGATACACGAGTGGGACGTTTGCTGCGTAGCCCCATATCCAACAGTGTCCGCTGAACAATGTGCTTCGATACTATTCTACTTGGCCCTGCATTGTATTGGGCTGCCAGCTTAGCCGCTGTCTGGCTCCGGTTTTGCTTCACCAAACGAGACAGTCTCCACGACTTTTTCCTTTGATTATGTGGGGACGCCCAACACCATGTCGTCTACTGCTGGTTTCACCGTCATTCATCCACTTTGCATAAGTACTAACAACTGTAGATCGCGAACAACCCACGAGTCTTACAGTTTCGGAAATACTTATTCCTAGTCTTCGAAACATTACAATCTGCCCTCTATCAAAGTCGCTTAGATCCGCAGCCTTGCCCATCACACACTGTAGTAAGTGAAATAATTATTTTTCAGACTCTCCAACAGCAGTTAAATACCACTTAAACATGATTACGTGCCTTAAACGTCACCTAGGCGAGTGCATTGCAAAATGTAGGGGTGGTCATAATGTTTTGGCTCTTGAGTGTATATTGAAAATGTATCGATTCAATTATTAAATGTCTTTTTTTTTCTTTTTTGCTAAGGCGCTTCATCTCTGATATAGAAAATATCTCTCTCATTTACAGGAAATTTCATAAGTTTTTAAGGTTCTAGAAAATAACTATTTGAATATTTTTTTTACCAAGAAATAACACATAATCATATCTGTATGTCTTACCGCTTCGGAGAAATCTTTAATGTCATTTTTTTCCACAGTAAGTTTTCCAAATATTTTTGAAAGAAATAAAAGTATAAAAAAACTCGAAAAGAGAACTAAAATAAAATCAAACCATTTATTCCTTCTAAGGATTTTAGATTAATTATTCGCCAAACTTCTAAAAGCATTAAAGTGAAGAGAGTTCAATGATTGCTTTTCTCACTTTCAAACGGAAAGTCTTCGTTATCTGTGGAAATTAAGTATTTTATTTTTTTCTTGCAGCTTATAAGATTGTTTTCGAGTTTTTATGCTCCAAACTTAATCCCTGCAGCAGGGATCGAAAAATATTTTGATAAAAAGTCTCCTCAGATAGAAGTTTATTTTTTTTCCCTTCAAAAAAAAAAAAAAAGTTAAATGAGAGTGTTTTTAAAAGAATCTAAAAAAATATATTTTTCAGTAGATAATTTGCAAAAGTAAGGTATATATGCAAAGAAAGCAGCATGCATTGTGGAGTTGATTATTTATTTATAATAAACAATGAAGTTATGAATATTACGTTCTGTTCTTATGTGTCAAAACTGTCTTTGATTTTTTATTCAATAAAAGAGACTTTTGCTAATAAGGACCAACTTCACATTTTATGGGATAAAAATGGTTATTTGTCATTAGCAGAGATTCGTAAATTTTTTTGCACGGAAAATAAACGAATGCTTTGTGCCATTTGAAAATGATGTTTAACTATATATGTCAGCTTTGACAATTTTGTTTTCAGATGATTTGAGTTGAATGAAAGAGACCTTAGCTTGCATTGATGTAAAAGAAGTTTTTAATATTTATTAATGACGTTTTCATATTAAACAGTAAAATTATTTTTTTTGAATTGAATCACTAATATTTTTTTTTCTTCAGTCACTACATTAAAGGTTAAAATTTAGCAATCTCGTTTGGTGCAACATGATTGAATACCTTGATTATTTCATAGTCGGTATCTCACTCGTGTTAGAATGTCTCACAAAAAAAAACTTTTTTTTAATGAGAAACTGAATTAAAGATAGCCTTTAATCAATTTTAACATTAAAAATCATTAGTTTGATTTAAAAAAAGAAGAAGTAAAGAAGAAATAATGGAAACTACTGGAAAATTTTCTATTTAGTATTATGATGTTTAGGATGTTGAAAACTGTTTTTTAAATAGGATTTCTGGTTATTTCATCATTAAGAATTATTTGACGCGATGTGTGTCACCAATAAAAACATACACTACAAATAATTTTATTTGCAGATAATGTTTGGCAAATTTTCCACTAACATCACGACAATTTATTTCACCTTGCTCAGCTACTTTTAAAAATGGGCTCTGAATACAAAAATTACTTTTCGAATTGTGTAACAGTAAGTAACACTTTAACATTAGAAACTTCTGGAATTTCCCCTCTTCTGAAAAAATCCAGCTTATACCTAGTTTTTATGCATTATAGGTTCTTTAAAACTTGTTTTACTATGCTTGACATATAAAGACCAGTGCATTAAATATATTTATTCAACATAAAAATACTGAAATAGAAGAAAATAGCGATATTTTTGGTGAAATTAATGTTTTGGTTAAAAAAGGCGGAAATGGCTTAAACGTGTAAAAATATTTATTTTATTATAAAATGGTTTAAGTGTGTAAAAAGATTTCTTTCATATCTCGTAAAATGTTATCATTCCTTCTTTTTTAATTCATTTAAGAATAGTTTTTTCGAGATCCTCTTGATACTAAAAAACAATTTTGTCAATTCCATTTCAAAAACAATTTTGAATTTTATTTGAAATAAATGTTTGCTTTCCTTTCTAGAGAATTTTCCTTTTGGTATGTTATAATATTTTGTCCTTATAATTTTCTTTTTTAGCCACTGACGCAAATAGAGGGTTTTCAAGGCTAATGTGTGTATTTTCGAGTCTGTGTGTGCGGTATTGTAACTTCTAAATGGGTATAACGACCTGTATTCAGTTTTTTTCTTTTTTTTTAATTGAAAAATTAAAGAAACATCTGCTAGTGTTTTTT
Source organism: Uloborus plumipes (assembly GCA_038373865.1). Classification (NCBI taxonomy): domain Eukaryota; kingdom Metazoa; phylum Arthropoda; class Arachnida; order Araneae; family Uloboridae; genus Uloborus; species Uloborus plumipes. The sequence goes on along the minus strand of JAXGGA010002772.1, from coordinate 49,485 downwards.
TTAATCAGTTTTTATTAACAATAAATACTACCTCTTTTTCTTTCTATCTTTCGTTTTTCCTGTTTCTCATTTCTTGTCCAAGAAGCATCTGTTTTGTCGTCTGAATGGGAAAATGTGAAAAATTATTAACTTGTGTCCAAAGAAATAAATAACTAAATAAATAAGTAAAATAAAATAAAATAAATAAATAAATAAATCTTTTGAAATTCTTCTGAAATTTATCGCGCAAAGTACAAGAAACAAAATAGAATATTGGTGCATTGAAGGTGCATAGAATACATAGAATTGAAACATAGGTACATTGAAGTGAGAAGGGGAAAAATTTTAACACATCACTAAATATAACTTTAAATCGAAGCAAATGCATCTCCCACAGCTAGATCATAGCATCCTAAGACTGCAGTTTCCTCCTTATTGTGGACTCCTCAGTTAGGAATAGCCAATGTTTGAGCTGGATGCAAAGATCCTCTTATTGTAGCTAAGATTGCCAACAAATTGGTTGGTTGTCAACAAACGGGTTTACCAGTTTGTTGGCAATCTTAGCTACAATAAGAGGATCTTTGTCTCCAGCTCGATCATTGGCTATTCCTAACTAAGGTGTCCACAATAAGGACGAAACTGTAGTCTTAGGATGCAATGATCGAGCTGTGGGTGCATTCACTTCAGTTCTGCTTTAGCCCTGGCTTATGGGCGGTAACTCATTGCATATAGCTTTAAATTATTTTAAATTATTTTTAAATTGGAAAAAAGATTCAAATCGGAGTTAGCCGAGTCCAGAATCTGACGATTGAGAGGCTTGCATCATAAACATGTATATCATGTGCTTCTTCAAACCTGCCACAATCTTTTTATTGTGGCAGGTTTCCTCACGTTTCCTCACGTTTCTAATACTCGTAGAAGCTTTTTGTCTTACGCATTGATCTTTTGCCGATAAAGTTCTGCTACACACCATCCTTCACGCTGGAGTCGTGGAGAGGTGAGTTGGGCTGATTTGGGGATTCATGTGTCGGAGTCGGGAGTTGGTCATTTTCCCTCCGAGTCTGCCTCTCTTGCCATGACTACAGAGTCAGAGATGGAGTCGTGGAGAGAGAGTTGGGTTTATTTGGGGATGCTCGAGTTGGAGTCGAAATTGAGATTTTAAGGATTGTTTGAAACAAAACTGAATTCAAGTTTGGTATCTATATAGGTTTTAAAATTGATTAGATGCTAGTGTTAATTTTTCTCTAACTTTTGAAAATAAAACAAAAAATTGCTCAAACCAAAAAGTAAAATATGAGATTTAGGTTTAGTGAAAATTTTACGACTCATTAAGCTACTTTTTACGCTTTTATCTTTCTTTTACTTTTACGAGAAATTATCTTGCTTTTACTTAGGCTAAAAATGAATCAATGTAATGAATTGAACATATTAAGTACCTGAACATGTTCTTGTGGCAAAAGGTAAAGTAACAGTTTCTAGTTTTGAATAAAAAAATATTTACTATTAAGAAAGACCCAATAATTTTGTAATATGATAAATTTACCGACAACGTTTTTTGAGTAGCGTTGGTTTTCTCCCCTGAAGTTAAGAAGGACACAGTATGATATACAAGTACTGAAAGAAATAAATACAAATATGATAATCTTAAAATTAAATGCTCTTCACATATTTGTTTTGAATACAATAAATATCAATTCAGTCACTGGTTTTCATTAAGAAATGTTTTTTCAAATGAATTCCGTGCTTACCTAGTCACAAATAAAAACTTGATAGGCTATAAACTTTCCTAAAAGCAAAGAAAATCAAATGTTATTAACAAGGGACCTTCAATTTTTTAAAAGTATTTAAGAGTAACATATATACTTGGGGAAAAGAACCTTGTTGATCCCTTGTCTCTTTTGCTCACTTAAGTACTACCTGTTTTAAAAATGAGGAAAAAAAACTTAAAATACGGAAGCTTAAATAACTTTTGAAATGAAATTTGAAGAAAAAGAAAAATTAATCCATTGATAGATTTGAAGAAAAAAGAGAAAAATCTATCTCGTTATTAAAAAAAGAGACAGAGAGTGAAGGCAAGATAAGAAGAGGGAATCTTAACAAAAAAAAAAAAAAAGCGATTATCAAACTTCTTGCATATTACTTAACTTCTGACGTGGAATTTGAAAAAAAAAAATGTTTTTACTTATAACAAGATTAAAAAGAGCCCCTTTTTTGTTAAATATTAATACGAATTTAAATAATCTTATTATTAGGTTACCAGAACTCCGTATTTAATATTTTTACAAAGCAAAAATTATCTAACCAAAATTTAAAAAAAAAAGCAGTTCTGCTGCTGAAACCTTAGCATTAAAATATTTCTTCAAACTCGGAGCTTTAGGACTTTCGGAAAATATTACACAGGGCTGAAAAATTAAGGACAAGACGGTTTTTTCAGTATAACGTTTCCCAAAAACTTTCTAGATCAATGAAAATAATATCATATGATGCCCAAGACTTAAAAACACAGGCAATGCAAGCAACCATTTCCAAAAAAGAAATCAAAGGTGTATCTCCCCCCCGCCCCATCTTTCGCGGGATTTGTAGATAGATGTTCTGTATAAGCATAAGTTGAAATAACTTCACCAATTTCCTGCCGAATTTTTAAATTTTGTGCTTAAGAAAAGAAACTGACAGATTTTTACATCTCAATAGCGGGAAAACGAGGGGAAATAAGTTCTACCTCAAAAATATGTCTGAAGTTTCTCTTATGATTGCTACCTATTTAACTCTTTGTGCCTGAACTGTACTCAGAACTACCGCTGACACTGATTTAATATATTATGAATGTGACATGGCTGGAACCCTTCTGGTATTTGAAAGAACCATTCCTTGTACTTTGCTGAGAGGCAGACGGCTGGGGTTAACGATTGGAAGCAAGCCTTGGTTTCCTAGGAGTGAAATCGTCAATCTCTGGCGAGGCGACGGTCGCCGCCTTCTTCTGTGCATGCGCCTGAGCCGCAATTGACGTCGCTTCACGCCACGCTCCAATCAAACTGGTTCTGATTCCAGCGTGCAGGCGCGCCCGGCGTCGGCGACGATTGTCGTGTTTTAGGAATCCAAGGCTTTAGCGGCCAGTACCAATTCTAGGGTTTAAGCCTCAGTGATTGTCAAAATTTTTAAACTCTGTACATGTGCTATTTAATGTATTTTCAACTAAGAAAAACAAAAAATTAAATATAATTTCCTTTACAAATTGATTCAGGGTATACAGGTATAAACTTTTTCCCCTGTGACACTATTCGTGCACTGCAAAAAAAAAAAAAAAAAAAGCTTGCTTTTACAGTATATTACAAGCAACAGAGGTTTCACTTTAAAACTATAAAACACACAGTAATAAACTGTGAAACTAGCAATTTTGCAGTTATCTCAGTAAACTGGCAGTTTTACAGTTTTTTACTGTAAAACTACTGTAAAATTAGTTGTATTTTACTGTAAAAACAACATCTTTTCATCTTTTTTTACAGTGTGTGGCGCAATCGGACGTACGCAGAAATCTAAGTACACACATTAAAACTATTCAAACGTTGCAAATATTTGTGAAAGTTGCTATTACGCATCTCCTCAGGGTTACTTTTCAAAATATTTTTTTGCTCACAGTTGTTTATGATCGATGTTTTAAGGAAATGCTTGATTATGTGTTTTTATAATTTCTTATTGACTGAAACATAGAAATATGTTAACAGACAACGAAGAATGGCTTTGAAATACAAAATGTTTGATGCTTGCTAGTGCATATCGTATTTCTTTAAAACGTCCTCGCTATTTACCTTTCAGTAAAGTTTCGACATATGTAAACCGAATGATATCAAACAATAAAATTCCGGATTTGGTTTCTTAATTGGATGATGGGCCCGTCATTTAGGGGGGGGGCAGGGGGGGGGGGTAATTGTCCCCCCTGACTTTGAGAAATCAATGTATTTACATGCAAGTGGGCGTGGTTTTTGTTGTTTTCCGGTGAAATTGTATTGTGTTTTTACCCTTCCCCCCCCCCCGGAAGAACTTGAAATGACGGCCCTGTTTCTTGGTACCACTTAGTAAAGTGATTTCTAGGATATTTTTACTATCTATTGTTGAGGGAAAAGTTTATGAAAATTCAAATTTTAGTTCACATTATTTTTTTTTCAAAAAATATTTCTTCACAGCTTTATTTTTGAAATTGCGGTTTCATTCAGTGTTTAAATCTATACAAGTTTCAAATCGCTTTATTTCTTTCTACACGCATAAAATATTGAACTTTAAAATTACGAAATAATAGGTTTAACAGTAAATAAAGTCGGTGTAGGCTTTAAGTAATAACTGTCTAAAATGTCTATAAATTTATTTTTTAGTGAAAGTAGGAGTTAATAATTCTTAAGAAGCGAAAGGAACATAAAAGTATTTAATAGAATATTTATTCAAAAATATGAAAGAGAGAGTATGTTAATAAGACTCTTGCGAGCAGTAATTTTGAAAATATTTCTAGTATAACGGAAAAGGTATTTTTAAACAGGTTTAAAATAAGCATTGTCAAAATAACAAGAAAAATTAATGCTAGTTTTGCAGTATAAGTTGTAAAAATGTGGAATTTAACTAAAATATTTTTGAAAGAATAATGACATGGCATTATTAAATAGTAAATTTTATGCACTTTGTCGTTTAAGCTCCAACCGTAATATTTAACGATGTATGTTTGTCTTATGACAAAAAAAGCAAAAGCAAAAAAAAAGTTAAAGTTAAAATGCAAATTAATATCCGAGCCGTCCAAGTGAAAGAAATAAAAATCAGAATGTAAGCCGCAGTTAAATAAAGAATAATTAAATTTGCAGAGCCGTGGCAGATACAGGAAATATATGATCTTCCTTAATTGCATTTCGCGAAAGAATAGGCTTAATTATTTTTACGCGCACATTCTGTTTTGGAAATGGGACACAAATTAAAATTCATTCACTGGATAATATAACAATTCGAATGATTCAGGGTAAAAGTTATTATTTTCAATAAAAATGTTCGCAGTTGGACAAATATTAAGCTTTTCGTAGTGTATTTAATGAACTTCGGATAGCATAAATGTTGCTTTAGTTTCAAAATATTTCAAAGTTTGCTCCATTTTTTAAAAAAACTTAGTGTAGAAGCAAATATGGTTAAATATTAATTTGTATTCTTAGAATATTTTTAGTTAAGTAAAGGTGGTGGTAATACAGTACGACCTCATCATAATCATCATCACCATCATCATCCAACACCCGTCCTTGACATGGTAGTCAAATATTTTGATAATTTAATCAATGTCCAACGTTTTTATTTACTATACCTTAGATTATTACTTTTTCACTATCTATAAAGCATAAAAAGTTTTTTTTTAGAAATTACACTGCAAAAATATTTTTTTTTTATTTTACAGTATAATACTGGCAACCAAGGTTCCAATTTAAAACTGTAAAATGCACAGTAAAAACTGTAAAACTAGCAGCAATTTCACTGTTAATTGTCGTAAAAGATAGCTATATTATACTGTAAAAACAGCAGTATAATAATACTGGCAGCAAAGGTTCCAGATTAAAACTGTAAAATACACTGTATAATTTTTAAAATTAGCACTTTTACAGTTTATTACTGTAAAAATAGCAATTTTACAGTTTATTATTGTAAAACTAGCAATTTTTACAATTTATTACTATACAATTAGCTGCATTATACTGTATAAACAACATTCGTTTTTAGCCTACTTTCCCGTTAAAAATAAAAGAAAGACGAAAAAAGTATTAAAAGTAGCTTAATGCATCTAAAAAATATCGCCAAGTCTAAAAAATATAGCCAAGTTAAAAAAAATAAAAAGGTAAAATGAATATCGAAAAATTAAAAATTTGAAAGTAGGGTATTGAGATGGGGAATTTGTGTGTCGGTCGGTCGGTCTGTCGGTCTGTCTGTCTGTCCCCCCTAATAACTTTTGAATGAACATTCCGATTTGGACAAACTTTTTTTTGTTGGAAAGATCTCGGCGAGTACAGCTCAGTCCCATATTTGATTTTTCGATTTGAATAATTTTTGGTTCAACTTTGAAACGTTCAAACAACCTGTCCCGCGATGCTAACTTTTGAATGAACAGTCCGATTTGAACAAACTTTTTTTTGTTCGAAAGATCTTTTCAAGGATACTTCATTCCCGTATCTACAATTTCGATTTGAACAATGTTTCGTTCAACATTGAGCCGTTCAAACAAGCTGTCACCCCTAATAACTTTTGAATGAATAGTCCGATTTAAACAAACTTTTTTTTGTTCGAAGCATCTCGGCAAGGATACTTTATTACCGTACTTAAATTTTCAAATTGAACATTTTTTGTTCAACATTGAACCGTTCAAGCAACCTTTCCCCGCCTAATAACTTTTGAGTGAACCGTCCGAATGGAACAAACTTTTTTTGGTTCGAAATATCTTATCAAGGATACTTCATTCCCGTATCTACATTTCCGATTTAAACAATTTTTCGTTCAACATTGAACCGCTCAATCAAGCTGTCACCCCTAATAACTTTTGAGTGAACAGTCCGATTTAAATAAACTTTTTTTTGTTCGAAGGATCTCAGCAAGGATACTTCATTACCGCATTTAAATTTTCCATTTGAGCATTTTTTCGTTCAACATTGAACCGTTCAAGCAACCTTTCCCCACCTAATAACTTTTGAGTGAACCGTCCGAATGGAATAAACTTTTTTTGGTTGAAAGATCTCGGAGAGGCTTTCCCATACATTTCCATATTTCTCTTTTTGATTTGAACCATTTTTCGTTCAATATTGAACCGTTCAGAAAAAAAAATTAACATTAGCGCCTACGGGGAATTAAAGTTGAATGTTGATCCTGAACTTAAAGTCGGATTTCCTTCAAACTAACTTTGTAAGAAAATGGTTTTGATAAATAATGTTTGTCAAGTACTTTTCTGAGTAATCTTCTGTGAGGACTCTGATTCCGACTCCGACTCCGCGAACATGGCGGAAATGCAGGCTCAGAAAAAAATGACTGAACGTGCAGACGATTTTTTGTTTATTTATTCGTTTGTTTTATTTTATTTATTATTATTATTTTTTTCTGCAGACGATTTTTTTTGTAACAAAAATTTTTCATTCACGAGAACATTTTATTTTTTATTTATATTTAACAACTGGCAACGGATTAAAAGTGAAATTCGAGACATTTTATTAACGGACGAGTTTTTTTTTCTTTTTTTTTTCTTTCTTTGATAAAATGTGTTCTGATGCTCTTTGTACTTTATTTATTTATTTTGTTATTATTATTATTATTATTATTATTATTTTTGAAAACGATGGAGGATTTTTTCTACGGAGGAACTGTAACAGTTACACTCTTTAAAAAGTGCGATAAAACTTTATTTATTCGTTAATTACTTTTTACGTGTCTATTTCATCTGATGAGAGGGGTATATTTTGCTTTTCGAAATCAGCTCTAAGTGCTAAAAAGGTATGTTTGACATAATTTTCAGTCTCAGATAATCAAGAGAATAATGATCAGATGCGAGAATGCCGATGTCGATGTACGGGAAAGTACATCGACATCGGCATTCTTTGTACATTGTAGTGGTGTTTCACTGTTGTCTATTCTAAGAATATCAAATAAACAATAAAATCTAATGATGCAGTAGATCTGTTAAAGATCAGTCAAAAAGTAACGAATCCGGATCCGGATATTTTTTCTGCTAATGTATTGCACTTCACTGTAAAAACCTAGGAAATCGCGGAACGTTACTTATAAATGATCAGTAAGGGCCCTGCTCCACATCAGCAGAAAACGCGACCGAAACCGAAGGCAGAAACCGAAAATCCGGGTACTTTCCATAGGAATAACCATTAAATCCATTTTACGTTTCCGCTTTATTTTTCTGCTTTACGTCAATGTGGAGCAGGGCCCTAACATTCCGAAATTTTTTTAATGTTTTTTCTAGCGGAACTTTCTCTATACATGACGTTGATTAAAACTTTGTTATAAGTTTGCTTTAAAATAGAGTCTGCTTCTTTTTTTTTTATATATATAAAAACAAGCATTAGTACTGTCTACAATAAATATTCGTTAAAAAAACAATGCGTTAATTATTTTAATAATTTTTTGTGAAAAAATTATCGAAGTATAAACCGTAATTCTATGTCGTGGAATATATTTTAGCTAAACGCATTTCAAAACTTGATGCTGAGCTAAGATCTGACTCACCAAAGATTTTCTCTTCATGAATATGGTTCAATTTTACATCCTGATGCACGGTTTAAAACTTGAATCTTATAGCCCTATGTGTGCTGTTTTTTCGGATTATATCATTTCATAAAATTACGAGACTTTCTTGAGCTATTCTGTTTATTTGCGTACACTGCAAAAAAAAAAACCTATTGTTTTTGCATTATAATACTGAAAGCCGAGGTTTCAGTTAAAACTGTAAAAACACAGCAATGAACTGTAAAAGTAGCAATTTTACAGATTATTATCATAAAATTAGCTGTATTATACTGTAAATGAAACAGTTTAATACTGGCAGCAGAAGTTCCACTTTAAAACTGTAAAATGCATAGTAATGAACTGTAAAACTACGCGGTAAAAAATTAACTGTTGTTTCTACAGTAAATTACTGGCTGCAGAGGTTCAATTAAAAACTGTAAAATGCACAGTAATAAACTGTAAAATTAGCAATTTCACAATTTTTTACTGTAAGGTTAGAAATTTCAGTATATTGCCGTAAAATTTAGCAGTTGGCACCAGAGGTTCCAGTTAAAACCGTAAAATGCTCGTTAATGAACTGTAAAATTAGCAATTTTGCAGCTTATTACTTTATAAACACAATACTTATTTTTTACAGTGTAGAAATACTGTTCAAGAGGAACCTTTTTGAAATTTTTATTATTTTTTCTAGATGAGGTCTAATTTCGAAAAGTCTATCAAGATCAAGTTTATGTGCAGGAATGTTCTGAGTATTGTAATTGAAGCTAAAAAGTCACGTCTTCGTTCAAACTGATTAAGAGGTATACTCTCTTGAATAATTGGCACACTAATAAAAATAGAACAGTCGTCTTTTCTGCATCAGTTGGCTACAAACTTGAAGTATAACTATTTTAAATGTAGTCCTGCTCACTCTAGACCACTATTGTGATGCATTAATGTTCTTTTCATGCAATACATTTAACTTTTTTCCTCGCTAAACTCTTCTTTTAGGTGCCCGCAAAAAACATCACCTTTGTTTACAATGGCATTCTTAATGTTTACTAGAACTTTACAGATGCAGGTAAAGTCTAAAAAAATATTCATTTAAAAAGCATTTCTTCGAACGCTTGTACTGTACATATGAATGAGTACACACATCCAATTAAAAAATTGTTCGAACTCATCTATTGTTATGTAATAAACGTAAGTCGAAGAAGTTTGTATTCCACATCATATAGTTAAATGTTTACTACAACAATAAAGCTCCTTACGTAATCTGTGCGACATGAAGCTAAGACTTATGAAAAATGAGAACAACATGCTAAACAACATGAAAATGTGAACTACTTTCTTCATCTTAAAATTGAGCAACATATTATAAAAGAAATAACTTTAAAAAAAAAAGAAGTTGCCATACTTTACAGAATAAAGTAAGAAGAGTATCCCATTTATATAATGAGTTGGTGTCTTATTTTTGTTTTCTGATTTAAAATGAAAAGGCGTCTAGACAATGATGTTCTCATTTTAATAAATAAAACACAGTTGTTATTTTAGAAACTTGCTCCAAGTTTTTCAAACTAAGAAATGCTTCAAGTAATAGTAACCATAAGCATATAATTGTTATTTCAGACTGTTATCTTATTTCAGTATAATACAAAAAGCTTTTGAAGAAATATCTTAAAGAATTTAATTAGCTGCAATAAAAAATTCTTTAAAGAAAACAAAATCATCTTTTCTATTAACGGAAACATAATTCGCCGAATTTTAAGTCTATTTAAAGCCAAGAATAAGAATTGACAAAAATTCCAGTAGCTTCTGATCATCATAATACGGTTCTCTAAATTTGGTTGAAAGTCAATTTTGGGAGTTGATCGGCTTAGTGCGTTTCGTAAGTGATTAATTTAAGTCAAAATTACTCCCAACTGATTATGTCCTGGAAAATAAGATTTAATGGATGAAAGCGAATGAAATCCCCCTAATGAGCATGCTTTTTAATTATTACTAATACCCTATATTAATGCTATTAAGAATAACATAACTTGTTTGAAATATTTTGTCTTTTTGAAGTCTTTTCTTAGCTTTTGTTTAAAAAATTTACATCAATCTTTAGAAACTATAATGTATAGAAAAGCTAAATGCAGTACTGTAGATATAAGTTATCGTGAAATTAAATTCCAGTTGTCATTGCTTATAATGTTTGTCGCTAAAAATAGCAATAGCAAATTTCTAGGAAGTCTGGTTAAAGAGCAGTGGTTTGAATGAATGACGGCTATGTCCGTAAATGCACAGAAAAGTACTACTAATGTAATCTCTTACAGTTCTCTTACAGCTGTCATGTTGTTTTCTGAGCTTCGTGCACTGAGGAAGGGGCTCCATTGTAGCCTTGAAATAGCTATTTGCTGTACTTTCTACCTTATTTGTGCTTTATTTACGTTGATTTTTAACTTCAAATCCTAATGTAATGCTTTATTTTACGCGAAAAAAGAAATGTTTTGAATAATAATGTGCCTAATCGTTAAAAATATAGATCCGCGGATACGGGTTATTCATGTCTAGATTCGCAGATACGAATACGGATGCGAATCTTAACACTTTACTCATTTTATAGTCTGTTAGTTTAAAAGGGGTGCATTAAGGTCACAAAATTTGCGTCGCATCCATGGAAACTGCTAAGACAATTCATTTATTTTAGGTTTATCGAGTTAATTTTCCATGGAGATGTGTGTGACGCAAAATTTGTGACCTTGATACGCCTATTTTAAAGTGGCAGACTATGGCAGGAATTCAAGTGAAACACCATTGCAATCGCTTCGAATTGCAATCGCTACTGGAAGTGAATTACATTATCATCAACTTAACTTGGCACTGACGTCACTACGGGTGGAGCCAATAAGAGCTCACAAGCAGTCAGCGATCTCCTCTTATTCGCCAAGTAGGCTGTGACGTTTTATTTAGCTCGTTTTTCATAGGCAAACGTCACGCTGACGTCACGATGTTTTTATCCAGAAACGTTCTAATGTAATTCATTTCCAGTAGCGATTGTAATTTGCGATCGCCTGTTTCACTTGAATTCCTGCCTATAACCCGTTCTAACTGTAAAATTTGCAACGGCAGGCGGAAAATGGCACTTAATTCTTTTAAAAAGCCATCTATTGCGAAAACATCATCAAGAGTAATTTGCAGAAGTCTCCGCTAGGAAGAGTTGGGCCGAATGAATCGGCGGGAGAAATTAGACAGCGCTGGACTTCTGCCGAAATAAAATGTGAAAAATTATTCATAGTATGCTCGTTCAGTGATAGATCAGAAAAAGAATAAAGCTGCTACATAGGGATACACCGATAAGAAAATCGGTCGATTGCAGATTATTGATCATGATTATTATTTTTAATAATATACTACTTTATCCACCCCTTTTTTTTCTTTCACAATTTCAATTTTTGAAATGAAGCGAATTAATTTCTGAGATACTTTTCTCTATTTTCTTAAGTTTTCCAACATTTCAAAATTTCATCAAATTTCATTCAGCCAATTTCCATACATGAAAATAATAATAAAAAACTTTTTAGTTTCTCGTTGAATCTATACATTGAAAAATTATCTAATATATATTTTCTCTACCGATTAATCTGCCAATGTTACATTTTTATGTGCGGCTGATCCTTAGATGTTCTACTACAAGTCTATACCAAAATTAATATCATTTGCCAATAAATGATGCTTCTAGAGGAAAGTTCATAAACAGCTAAATCTTACACATCACATACAACGACCATAAAAAAACGTTTCGTAAACAATCAACTTGCTTAGAGTGTTCTAAAACTATCATAAAAATATTTGCTATGATCTTAAACTATGTCTTTAAAAAAGAATTAACAAAATGTTTTAATTAGAAAAGGGAAAATACGTGTCTTTTAATATAGCCCCACTTTCCCCCATAACCCCACTTTCCCCCACCTGACCCTATGTAATGAAATTAAAGACTAAAATGATCCGTTTACGATCCGTCAATTGTAAAATTGCTGCATATATGTCTTTTTTTTCCATGGATATCCGACCCATCCCTAGTTGCGAATAATGCAAGAAAAACATGTTATCTCTTCAGGAAAATATTCTCTGCTTTATATTTAAAAAAAAAAAAGAAAAAAAAAAAAGCTTTAGTTCTTTTTCGCCACGAGCTCCAATTCTTAAAAACGCAATTCTAAAACAATTCTAAAATGTACGAGCAAAATATTCATAACAAACTTTTGGCTGAACACAAAGTGGTCAATTAAGAAAATACTTATTTGGAAGGGGCCCACATAGAACTCTTTCAAAAAATGAACAATATTTTACTTATAGAATCCAGAAATTTTTTTGTTCTTATTCAGTAGGGTGGGCCGAAAAAACACTTTTTTTTATTTCGAATTTGTAATAGCGCGGAAAAGTTGCGAATTATGAAGACAAAAAGAAGGAAAAAAAAATTATCGAAATCGGTTGATATCTTCCGATCGCGCATAAGGCCTAAAGTTTGACAAAAATTGAAAAAACTTCATTTTCGCGATTTTTTTTTTTTAATTTTTGAATTGGATGTTTTCGAAATGTAATAGTGCGGAAAAATAGCTAATTGTAAAGACAAAACGAAGGAAAAAAAAATTATCGAAATCCATTGATATCTTCCGATCGCGCATAGGGCCTAAAATTTGACAAAATATGAAAAAAACTTCATTTTTGCGATTTTTTTTGAAAAAATTTTGAATGAAATGTTTTCATAATTTTTTCGCGCGAAAAAATTTACAATTATGAAGACAAAAAGTGGGATAAAAAGGAGGAAAAAAATTATTGAAATCTATTAATATCTTCCGGTCGTGCCTAGGGCCTAAACTTTGGCAAAATATGAAAAAACATCAATTTTTCGATTTTTTGTTTAATTTTTTGAATTAGATGTTTTCGTAATGCAATAGTTTGTAACGTTTACTAATATAGCCTTAAATTGATTTTGTTTTGGTCAGTTAATATCTTCCGGTTGCGCATTAACCCCAAAATTACTCAAAATAATAATTAAAAAAGTTATATTTTTACGCGTTTTTGGTTTTTGATGAATAATTTTTTGTGAAACAACCGTAGTATTTTTTGAGACAGACTGACAATAATATAGAAAAGTAAACTACCACAGGTTTAGTCGATGTTATCCAGTTGCGAAAAGCCTTAGAAACTCTCATGCGCAGACGTCGGGCAGCAATCCAGGCAACGTCGCTCGCCTGGCTACGGCTCTCTTCCACTCCATCGCCGCCTTCCTAGGACCATGTCAGCTGTCTGCCTATACTGTTTTTTCACTCTGCGCTTCTATGTAGTAATCGCAGTGTACTATTATTTAGTTCAATCTAGCTGTTTTCATTTTGAAATTCTTGTAGTCTTCTGTAATGATGTAGTTTCCTGCTGTGTGTGGACTCTGTGATTTAACAAAAAGTTATGTAATAACAAGACAAATACTCTAATAACGAGACAAATATTTGGCTGCCCCACTTTTGACACTCCAAAGAACTGCCATCAAACTAACTGCCTACTGGCGAAGACACCATTATTAATTTCTAGTGCCAAATTTAACCTTCCTTGAGTACGGCACCTAATGATGTCCTTGCCAGTGGACGGCTTGTTTGATGACAGTTCTTTTGGAGTACCGAAAGTGGGGCAGCCAAATATTTGTCTTGTTATTAGAGTATTTGTCTTGTTATTTGGCTCGGCAATTGTATAACTTTTTCGTTAAATCACCGAGTTCACACAGAGCAAAAACCTACATCATTGCAGAAGACTACAAAAATTTCAAAATGAAAAAAGCTAGATTGAACAAAATAATAGTACACTGCGATTACTACATAGAAACGCAGACTGAAAAAACAATATAGGCAGACAGCTGACGTGGTCCTAGGAAGGCGGCGATGGAGTGGAAGAGAGCCGTAGCCAGGCGAGTGACGTTGCCTGCATTGCTGCCCGACGTCTACGCATGAGAGTTTCTAAGGCTTTTCGCAACTGAATAATATCGACTGAACCTGTGGTAGTTTGTTTTTCTATATTATTGTCAGTCTGTCTTTAAAAAGTAATACGGTTGTTTCACAAAAAAATATTCATCAAAAACCAAAAACGCGTAAAAATGTAACTTTTTCTTAATTATTATTTTGGGTAATTTTGGGGTTAATGCGCGACCGGAAGATATTAAATGACCAAAACAAAATCAAAGCACAATGTTTTAAGGCTATATTAGTAAACGTTACAAACTATTGCATTACGAAAACATCTAATTCAAAAAATTAAACAAAAAATCGAAAAATTGATGTTTTTTCATATTTTGTCAAAGTTTAGGCCCTAGGCACGACCGGAAGATATTAATAGATTTCAATAATTTTTTTCCTCCTTTTTTACCCTCTTTTTGTCTTCATAATTATAAATTTTTTCGCTCGAAAAAATTATGAAAACATTTCATTCAAAATTTTTTCAAAAAAAATCGCAAAAATGAAGTTTTTTTCATATTTTGTCAAATTTTAGGCCCTATGCGCGATCGGAAGATATCAATGGATTTCGATAATTTTTTTTTCCTTCGTTTTGTCTTTATAATTAGCTACTTTTCCGCACTATTACATTTCGAAAACATCCAATTCAAAAATTTAAAAAAAAATCGCGAAAATGAAGTTTTTTCAATTTTTGTCAAACTTTAGGCCTTATGCGCGATCGGAAGATATCAACCGATTTCGATAAATTTTTTTTCCTTCTTTTTGTCTTCATAATTCGCAACTTTTCCGCGCTATTACAAATTTGAAATAAAAAAAAGTGTTTTTTCGGCCCACCCTATTATTCAGTTCCACCAATTGATCACATTTCATACAATAGAAAGGCAGATTATATGACTCGCATGTATGACTTCTGAGCCTGAAAAAATTTTCGCGTTGTAAAAAAAATGAATAAAATTAAAAAGCAATCTTGTGAGGGTTGTATGTTGCATACTAGTCGCATTGCAGATTCTTCAGTAAAGAAGACACATCCTGGCTTATTTTCATGCAAAATGACTCCTGGAATCCAAATATGTCCCCCCTATCCTGCAGTACTTTTTGTCGGGGCAGTTTTGAAGTTTTTAAATGCTCTAATATTTCTTTTTAATAAATGGACTTCGATAAAAATTAGAGCTCCATTCGGTTAAATTGGGAATTTCCACCCTCCTAAAAATTTAACTTCAGGGTCTGCCTGTAGCCAATTTGGGATAGCTTGAAGCACTGTAATTAATATGCTGGTACCTCGTAAATTTAATTTGGTCCCAAATTTTGCAAACGTCTTACTACTCAAACTACCAATAATTGGGATGGTTTCGCCGGTTCCAAAATAACTTGAGTTATTGAGAGTTGACTACACATATTAAAATAGTGTTGTCGCAAAAACTTTCTCCAAAGCTAATATTTTCATGTCCCAACTTACTTTTGTTTTAAATGGAAAATAAAAGCTATGTATTTTTGTTTTACTTCGAAGATTTTCAAGCATCGAACACAGCCGCATGAGAATCTAAAAAGCTGCCATAAATTTGTTTAGAATGAAATAAAATTTTATCTTTTCATCAGATAAAGCTGAAAATCTTTTAACCGACTTCAAAAAAGGAGGAGGTTCTCAATTCAAAGCGTATACTTTTTTTTTGTTTGTTCGCATATAACATCTGATCTACTGAACCGATTTGAACGATTTTTTTTAATCGATAGGAGATGGTGTAACTTAGGTACCATGTACTTATATGACGATATTTGTTCACTAGAAAAAAAGTATGATCGAAAAACTAACATTTCATGGTCATTTAAAACAATATGTGCTATTGTAAATCCGTAACTCGATGAGCGACCCGATGGTCAAGTGGTTATGCATGTCAGGTTGAAGTTCCTGATGGAATGAGATCGAGTCCAGGTCTGCAAGGATTTTTTTGAACATCTGCATGTTTTTTTCTTTTTGAATGATTTAATGATTGCAATGTCCTTATGCAGGTACATCCC
The DNA here is from genome assembly GCA_038373865.1 of Uloborus plumipes. Lineage (NCBI taxonomy): Eukaryota > Metazoa > Arthropoda > Arachnida > Araneae > Uloboridae > Uloborus > Uloborus plumipes. The sequence continues at coordinate 33,292 of JAXGGA010002772.1, read as the reverse complement.
CCCCATGGGGATCTACCCCGTATTTTTTTATAGTACAAAATAACAGTTTTGGTCGGATCTTTGTCAAATTTGGCAATGGGGTCCTTCGATGCTGTAGAATTTTCTTATGGACGTTTGCGCCATTTTGGGGGGCTTTAAATCGATTGTGGCAATAAATGGTTTTTGATTTGCGGCACTTATATTATTTTTTCAACAATTATATACACAATCAAAATTTTTGTACCTTTATAAAATTCTGTATTTTATACCTTGCATTTACGTCAAATTCAAGAAATCGAAAAACTAAAATTTCATGTTATTTAAAACAATATGTGCTATCGTAAATCCTTACTGAAATGAGCGACTCGATGGTCAAGTGGTTAAACGCGTCGGGTTGCAGTTCCTGATGGAATGAGATCAAGTACAGGTCTGCAAGGATTTTTTTGAACAGCTGTATGATTTTTTAACTATATTTTGATTATTTTAAGTGCATTTACACTAAAAAGAATAAAATAAAATATTTTTGAAAAAAAAAAATAGAACCGACTTCAGTTGGAAATTGCTCTAAAAAGTAAAAAATAATTTTTTTTCTTTGAACACCATTGAAACTACTTTTAAACATAAGTTTTGAAGTCGGCGCAAAAACAGTGTATAGATTCATACGCAACTACAATTCAACTATAAACATATATTTCAATGGATTCATTTCATTGATTACCACACATTCGTGTAATGGTACAAATATTCTGCTTTTAATTTTCAATGGTTTCTCTGAAAAAATGTTGGCAAAATATGGTTAAATATCATTTTACCTATAGTTTTTGTGCCGACTTCAAAACTTATTATATGTTTAAAAGTAGTTTCAATGATGTTCAAAGAAAAAAAATATTTTTTACTTTTTAGAGCAATTTCCAGCTGAAGTCGGTTCTATTTTTTTTTCCAAAAATATTTTCTTATGGACGTTTGCGCCATTTTTGGGGGCTTTGAATCGATTGTGGCAATAAATGGTTTTTGATTTGCGGCACTTATATATTTTTTCAAAAATTATATACACTATCAATTATATTACGTTAATTTTTGTACCTTTATAAAATTCTGTATTTTATACCTTGCATTTAATATTTTTTACTTTTAAGAGCAATTTCCAACTGAAGTCGGTTCTATTTTTTTTTCAAAAATATTTTTAATTTATGAAAAGGTTAAAAATATTTTTTTAATAACCAAACGATGAACACTACAGCAATGAATTAGTCTTTTGACATCTTATATACATTTTCAGAATCCATGGAAAATGGTTGCAGCGTAATAGCTGTATTATAATCACGAATTCCCAGCATGTTCCTATGAGTAATACAAAACATAGTAAAGATACTGGAAAGACTAAACATTTTTTTCGCTCAAATTAAGTAGTCCCTTGTCACGGCGAAGAGTCAGAGGTCAAATTTCTTATTTCTTTATTTCAGCGTTGCTCCTAAGGTTCAAATATCGAACTTTTATTGGCTTTTCCATTATTCTCTTTCTATTTTTTGTTGTTTCGCAACTGTTTTCGAAATTAGTTATCGATTTACACACACCAGATTACGATATTTTGTTTCGTTTCCGAAGAAAATTTACTGCAGGAATATAAAAACCAACGGAATACTTTTATAGTTATCTTACATGGTTTAGTTTATTTGTTTTTCATGTTAAACATATGTTGTGCTACTAGAGTACAAGTAATAGAGACAGCTCAGAAAGAGGTTCTTCCGCATTTTTTGGAAACCAGACGTAATTCTTTTATCATGCCATATTATGGATTGAGCTTTAGTCATTGAATTTTTCTAAAACTTTCCAACAGAGTTTTTTTTCCTATGTTAGCATCATAAGAGTTTGAGGTTAATTTTTACAAGTGTTGTAAAAGCGCACAACAAAGACGAAATTATAAGAAAGTGGCTTTAAATACTGGCTTCTATACTACAGTTAATTGCATTATCATAACAATTCCATACATTGTAAACAGTAAATGCTGTTTTTAAAGTATAATACAGTTAATTTGACAGTAATAAACTGTAAAAACTTCTAATTTTACACCAATAAACTGTAAAATTGCTAACTTTACAGTACTAAACTGCAAAACTACTGATTTTACAGTAATAAATTGTAAAAATGCCAATTTTACAGTTTATTACCATGCATTTTACACTTTTAAACTGGAACCTCTGTTGTCAGTATTATACTGTTGTTTTTACAGTATAATACAGCTAAAATTTACCGTAAGAAACTGTAAAAGTGCAGACTTTCCAGTTTATTACTGTGCAATTTAGTTTTAAATTGGAACCTCTGCTGTCAGTATTATATTGTAAAAACAACAGTTAATTTACTGCGGGGTATACTGTAAATAATCAGACATTTTTGATCATGTTTTAAACAATTTTGAAGTTGTTCACATTTTGAGAAAATTTTGAAGAAAATTCGATTTTTTTCCCTTTTTACTTGTAATAATCGAACTCATTCCTACGCGAGGAACTTAACATGAAAACTTTAAGACATACCTTAAAATGATGTCGCTTGATTTTTGAAATAATTAAGTTGATTAAAAAATTTTCTTTTACAATTTTAAGTATTAATAATTTCAGGATACAAATTTCATTTGGGAAATGTTTATATTGTAGTGGAGTGCTGTTAGCTTGATAATGTGCATGTGCATTGGCGTGGGAAGTACAGTCAATTACTTTATGTAAACGTAAAACAACCTTTATTAACTTATTTACAAAAGGAATATTAACTTAAATGTTAAAGTTGGCATCTTGACGCCAAGTTGGCATCTTGAGATAATGTAAGATGGCCAGTCAACAAACTGCTCGCTTTTTAGCCTACTTTCCCGTTAAAAGTAAAAGAGACGAAAAAAGCATTAAAATTGGCTTAATGCATCTAAAAAATGTCGCCAAGTCCAAAAAATATCGCCAAGTAAAAAAAAGTCAAAAAGAAAAAAAAAAAGGAAATAAATATCGAAAAATTAAAAATTTGAAAGTAGGGCATTGAGATGGGGAATTTGTGTGTCGGTCTGTCGGTCGGTCGGTCAGTCTGTCTGTCCCCCCTAATAACTTTTGAATGAACATTCCGATTTGAACAAAATTTTTTTTTGTTGAAAAGATCTCGGCGAGTATAGCTCATTCCCATATTTGATTTTTCGATTTGAACAATTTTTGGTTCAACTTTGAACCGTTCAAACAACCTGCCTCGCGATACTAACTTTTTAATGAACAGTCCGATTTGAACAAACTTTTTTTTGTTCGAAAGATCTTATCAAGGATACTTCATTCCCGTATTTACATTTCCGATTTGAACAATTTTTCGTTCAACATTGAACCGTTCAAACAAGCTCTCACCCCTAATAACTTTTGAATGAACAGTCCGATTTAAACAAACTTTTTTTTGTTCAAAAGATCTCGGCAAGGATGCTTCATTACCATATTTAAATTTCAATTTGAACATTTTTTTCGTTCAACATTGAACCGTTCAAACAACCTTTCCCCACCTAATAACTTTTAAGTGAACCGTCCGAATTGAATAAACTTTTTTTTTTGTTCGAAAGATCTCGGAGAGGCTCATTCCTATATTTCACTTTTCAATTTGAACCATTTGTCGTTCAATGATGAACCGTTCAGAAAAAAATTTTAACATGAGCGCCTACGGAGAAATTTAAATTGAATGTTGATTCTGAACTTCAAGGCGGATTTCCTTCAAACTAACTTTGTAAGAAAATGGTTTTGATAAATAATGTATTGTAAAGTACTTTTCTGAATAATCTTCTGTGAGGACTCTGATTCCGACTCCGACTCCGCAAACATGGCGGAAATGCAAGCTCAGAAAAAATGACTGACTGGGCAGACGATTTTTTGTTTATTTATTTATTTGTTTTGTTTAATTTATTATTATTTTTTTTATCAGACGATTTTTTTGTTAACAAAAATTTTTCATTCACGAGAGCATTTTATTCCTTATTTATATTTAACAACTGGCAACGGATTAAAAATGAAATTCAAGACATTTTATTAACGAACGAGTTTTTTTTCTTTCTTTGTGGAATTTTTCTACGGAAAAACTATAGCTGTTACATTCTTTAAAAGGTGCGACAAAACTTTATTGACTCGTTTATTTACTTTTACGTGTCTATTTTATCTCATGAGAGGGGTATATTTTGCTTTCAGAAATCAGCTTTAAGAGCTATAAAGATATGTTTGACATAATTTTTAGTTTCAGATAATCAAGAGAATATTGATCAGATGCTACAATGCTGATGTCGATGTACGGGAAAGTAGGCTCGTTTAGTTCTTGACAGAACTTCTTGTTTGTGGCTGCATTAAAACCGTTGCAACTCCCTTGGTGGATAAAGTTCTGTTCAAATAAATATTATGCAAATTAAAGTTTCTAGCAGCAGTACACCAACAATATAAAATTTTTAGATACTTTAAGTACATTTGAAAAAGAAAAAAAAATCGTGCCTGCGAGGAGAGTAGCTTTCTGGCTTCTCAAAAATTTGCTCAGAAAAAGAAAAAAAAAATATTTTTTTTCGTACGGATGGAAGTACATTGAAATAACTATTTCTAGAAAGAGAAAGCATTTAGTCGGTCAAGCAATTTTTGTGCTTTTCTTCCCGTACACACTATTGCTAGAATTTTGAATCACCGATAATTGTAATTTTCAAAGTGGGTTTCATGGTCGATTACATGCACTAAAAAATGAATGTTGTTTTTACAGTATAATGCAGCTAATTTTACTTACAGCGAATTTACAGTATAATACAGCTGTATTTTGTAAAGGTAGAGTTCATATTCTTAATGAAATTCATACAACAAAGCAAGGGTTAACATCATTGGAGCCTTTGCTCTGTAAAAAAAAATACGTGTTTTTTTACAGTATAATACAGCTAATTTTATAGTAATTTTACAGTAGTAAACTTTAAAATTGCTACTTTACAGCAATAAACTGTAAAATAGCTAGCTTTACAGTTTATTACCGTGCATTTTGCAGTTTTAAACTGGAACCTCTGCTGCCAGTATTATACTGTTGTTTTTGCAGTATAATACAGCTAAATTTTACTGCAATAAATTGTAAAATTCCTAACTTTACACTGAGAAACTGAAACTGCTAGTTTTACAGTTTATTACTGTGCATTTTATAACTTTGAATTGGAACCTCGGCTGCCAGTATTATTCTGTAAAAACAACAGTTCATTTTTTGCAGGGTGTGTACTACCAACAAAAACTAGGGGTGACGTTTAAAACTCCGCTCCCCTGAGTGTTTTAGTAAATGAAGTTCGATTGCATTAACACTGCATTATGAGACCAAATTAAATCCAAAGACAAATGGAATATTAGATCTTCCGTGAGAGAGAATGTATCTTTGACAACGAGTCAACATCGTTTTATCTCCAGACTTGAAAGGAAATCCAATTCCCCGTGAGCCTTTCTTTTCCAATGAGATGCAGTTCTTCCGAAAACGAAGAAAACTTCATTATTCGAAATTCGATTTTTCATTTCCGTAGTGCTAAGTCAAAGTTCTTCATAAAGATTTTTTCAACATGCGGCCTCACTCAGTGAGCGTCCCTCTGGTAGATGTTTATGAATAAAATTTTAATGTTTTAAGAAAAAGTGATGAATAAGATGCTGAATATAATGATTTATTTATCTGAGCAATCTGTAAATATTCTGGCATTATTGTACGTAGAGGTTATTTTCTTTTAGCAGGAGAAAACTGATTTACATATAATTAAAAAACTGACTCACTTAAATGCACCCACTTGTTTGGTTTTCAAATTCTGTGCTAATATTTCACTATTAGAAGATATTACACTGTAAAATATGGATCTTGTTTTTACAGTATAATACAGCTAGTAATAAACTGTAAAAATTTCTAATTTTACCGTAATATACTGTAAAATCGCTAACTTTACAGTACTAAACGGTAAAATTGCCAATTTTACAGTTTATTACCACGTATTTTACAGCTTTAAACTGGAACCTCTGCTACCAGTATTGTACTGCTGTGTTACAGTATAATACTGAGAAATGTTGCGGCAATAAATTGTAAAATTGTTAATTTTACAGTTTTTTATTGTGCCTTTTACAGTTTTAAATTGTAACCGCGGCTGCCAGTATTATACTGTAAAAACAACAGTTCATTTTTACAGCGTATGGATGGAAGTGCATTGGAATAACTATTTGTGGGAAGAAAAAACACTTAGTGGGTTAAACAACATTTTTGTTATTCTTCCCGTACACACTTTTGTTAGAATTTTGAATCAAACTTAATTATAACTTTCAAAATGGATTTCATGAAAGATTACATACGTACTACTAACATAAACTCTGCACTGCAAAAAATTAACTATTGTTTTCACAGTATAATACTGGCAGCCGAGGCTCTAATTTAAAACTGTAAAATGCACTATAATAAACTGTAAAACTAGTAATTTTACAGTTTCTTACTGTAAAGTAAAAAATTTTACAACTTTTTTCCGTAAACTTTAGCTGTAATCTACTATAAAAATAACAGTATAATGCTAGCATCAGAGGTTCCAGTTTAAAATTGTAAAATTCACGGTAATAAACTGTAAAACTAGAAATTTCACAGTTTATTACTGTAAATTTAGCAATGTACTGTAAAGTTAGCAATTTTACAGTTTATTAGTATAAAATTAGAAATGTTTACAGTTAATTACTATAAAATTAGCTGTATTATACCGTAAGAAGAACATTCGTCTTTTCCAGTGTGGGAAACGTTTAAAAACCTAGCCCCCCTGAGTGTTTTAGCAAATGAAGTTTGACTGCATTACCACTGCATTATAAGACCAAATTAAGTCCAAAGACAAATGGAATATTAGATCTTCCTTGAGAGGGAATGTATCTTTGACAACGAGTCAACATCGTTTTATCTCCAGACTTGAAAGGAAATCCAATTCCCCGTGAGCCCTTCTTTTCCAATGAGATGCAGTTCTTTCAAAAACGAAGAAAACTTCATTATTCGAAATTCGATTTTTCATTTCCGTACTGCTAAGTCAAAGTTCTTCATAAAGATTTTTTTAACATGCGATCTGCTTTAGCGAGCGTCTCTCTGGTAGATCTTTATGAATAAAATTTTAATGTTTTAAGAAAAAGTGATGAACAGGATCCTGAATTTAATGATTTATTTTACTGAGCACTCTGTATGTGCTGGTATTATTATAAGTAGAGGCTCTTTTCCTTTAACAGGACAATATTGATTTACATATAATTAAAAACTGAGTCTCTTAAATACGGAATCTTGTTTGGTTTTCAAATTCTGTGCTAATATTTCACTATCAGAAGATCGATAAAATTAACTTTCTACGAATTTTCTACATTGAGAAAATTATCAACTTTTTCAATTTTAATTAATTTATCTTTTTCTTTTTGAAAACAGACATTTTGATTTCTTCTTTCACTGAGCAATCACGATTTCTTATTTCTACCACTTGGCCGGTGTTGATGTTCCTTCGATTGTTCAGATTACCATGCCAGCGTGAATAAGTATAGATCGTTGCTTTTAATATTTATTCAGAGAGACTTCATGGTTACAAATCATCTGCAGTTTGTGTTCATTCTCTTTACGTGTTACTTAAAAAAAAAATTCTCTGCTTTTTGTTTTTTCAGAAAAACACAGATATAAATAAACGTTAAAGCAGAACTTTATCTTGCTACAACGTTTCCAGATTATTAATTCAAAGCATGTAAGATTAATGGGGAATGAAAATATCATAACGGTATACGTTGCAAATATAACCATTATGGTGAGTGAACGAGTGAATATTGGATATAATGACCGTATCTTTATTACCGCATCTCAATAGCATTTCTTTTTTTTAATGGATGTGTGTCATTTTAATTGATCTAGAAAGTCATCAGTCATAATATGACGGAGTGAAATTCTTTATTCTCATTCCGTTTCGTTTACTGAAACAAGATACTCCCAGCTAGTAGGATTTGATCGTAATTTATGTTTGCGAAAAATATTATTTGTACTCAACACATCAAAGTTAAAATAAATACGAGGGAGTGGATGCTAGATGTGTTTTTTTTAATTATCTTCTCAGTTATATGAGGGTTATTTACACATACATCTCATCCTTGTTCGAAGTAAAACCCTCGATTACAGAGCTGTTGTTTTCCGTTCCATATCCTTCAGAAATGCTCATCCGTAGAGAAACTACATGTGTTTTGACTTTCATGTGAGTATATTTTTATATTATGTATGATTTCACTTTTAAAAGGTGCAAGGTTTCTTATGAATAGCACTTCTTTGTTGATCTTTATTTCGATTAAACTATACTAGAATGCAATTTAACTTGACACTGAACGTCACTACGGGCGGAGCCAATAAGAGCTCACAAGCAGTCAGTGATCTCCTCTAATTCGTCAAGTAGGCTGTGACGTTTTACCTAGCTCGTTTTTCATAGGCTAACGTCACGCTGACGTCACGATGTTGTTGTCAAGAAAGGTTGCAGTGCAGTATAATTAAATACGTAAGACACCCAATCTAACTCTCTAATTTACAATCATGAGTTGTAAAGGTTTAAGAAATAATAATAAAAAAAATATATACTTTCTAAAATCTCACCCTCGGCAAAAGTTTACAATGTCAAGATATAATAAAATTAAAGTTAACATCCGAATGGCATCCGACAAAAGTAGAATGCTTTTTGGATGCCTCTCATCCGTAAACTCATTTATTTTGCCTTGAAAATGGCCTTCCTTGTACCACTGAAACACGTGTATGCGCTATGCAGTACTATGTGGGTTTTGTGCAAAAGAACGTTGTTATTTTTAAGTTTACTTTTCTGCGTAAAGGGATTTATTTATTTCGTATGTCGAGTGATGTTAGTAAATTAACTTTCTAAAACAAAGAATGTTCTAGAAACTTTAAAAATGTATACAAATAAAGAAAGGAAACATGTTAAATCAGCTCGTCTATCAAATACTTTTAACAAGTTTGAATATGGAGTCTCCCCAATTACAATAGAAGGATTTTCCTAAAATACCATGGCGGTTTTCTGTTACTGAGGAAAAATGAGTTTCCAACAGTTCCAAACAGTTTTGTTTTCATTTTTAGCCTACTTTCCAGTTAAAAATAAGAGAAAGACGAAAAAAGTATGAAAAGTAGCTTAGAGCATCTAAAAAATATCGCCAAGTCCAAAAAAATATCGCCAAGTTAAAATATCGCCAAGTCCAAAAAATATCGCCAAGTTAAAAAAATAAAGAGGTAAAATGAATATCGAAAAATTAAAAATTTGAAAGTAGGGTATTGAGATGGGGAATTTGTGTGTCGGTCTGTCGGTCGGTCGGTCTGTCGGTCGGTCGGTCTGTCTGTCCCCCCCCCCTAATAACTTTTGAATGAACATTCCGATTTGGACGAACTTTTTTTTGTTGGAAAGATCTCGGCGAGTACAGCTCATTCCCATATTTGATTTTTTGATTTGAACAATTTTTGGTTCAACTTTGAGTCGTTCAAACAACCGGTCCCGCGATACTAACTTTTGAATGAACAGTCCGATTTGAACAAACTTTTTTTTGTTCGAAAGATCTTTTCAATGATACTTCATTCCCGTATCTACATTTTTGATTTGAACAATTTTTCGTTCAACATTGAACCGTTCAAACAAGCTCTCACCCCTAATAACTTTTGAGTGAACAGTCCGATTTAAACAAACTTTTTTTTGTTCGAAAGATATCGGCAAGGATACTTCATTACCGAATTTAAATTTTCAATGTGAACATTTTTTCGTTCAACATTGAACCGTTCAAGCTACCTTTCTCCGGCTAATAAATTTTAAGTGAACCGTCTGAATTGAATAAACTTTTTTTGTTCGAAAGATCTCGGAGAGACTCATTCCCATACTTCACTTTTCAATTTGAACCATTTTTCGTTCAATGATGAACCATTCAGAAAATTTTTTAACATGAGCACCTACTGGGAAATTTAAGTTGAATGTAGATCCTGAACTTAAAGGCGGATATCCTTCAAACTAATTTTGTAAGAAAACGGTTTTGATAAAAAATGTATGTTAAGTACTTTTCTGAAAAATCTTCTGTGAGGACTCTGATTCCGACTCCGACTCCGCAAACATGGCGGAAATGCAGGCTCAGAAAAAAAAAAAAAAGACTGACTGGGCAGACGATTTTTTGTTTATTCATTCATTTTTTTGTTTAATTAATTATTATTATTTTTATTCATTTATTTTTTTTGGCAGACGATTTTTTTTTGATTACAAAAATTGTTCATTCACTAGAGCATTTTATTCTTTATTTATATTTAACAACTGGCAACGGATTAAAAATAAAATTCGAGACATTTTATTAACGAACGAGGTTTTTTCTTTCTTTGATAAAATATGTTTTGATGTTCTTCGTACTTTTATTTTATTTATTCTTTTTTTTCTTTTGAAATTGATTGTGAAATTTTTCTACGGAAGAACTATAACAGTTACATTCTTTAAAAAGTGCGACAAAACTTTATTTACTCGTTTATTTACTTTTTACGTGTTCGTTTCATCTGATGAGAGGGGTATATTTTGCTTTTAGAAATCAGCTTTAAGTGCTATAAAGCTATGTTTGACATAATTTTCAGTTTCAGATATTCAAGAGAATATTGATTAGATGCTAGAATGCCGATGTCGATGTACGGGAAAGTAGGCTCGTTTAGTTCTTGACAGAACTTCTTGTTACATATTATTTACGTAATCCGTTCCTTATTTTAGTTTACATTTATTTATATTACAATATTTTTCTATTATTATTATGTTAATTATGGGAGTATAATTTAAATTTCCCGTCGCGTTGCATTTATATTTTTTGAAACCAAATTGTAAACATATCGTTCTAAATTTTAAAGATAAATAAATAAATAAAATAATTAATAAGTAAAAGAGAGTAGAGCAGAGTTAGAAATTAAGATACTGAGCTAATTAAAATGCTCTTAATTATCAGTCTCATACTAAGCGACCAAAACTCTATTTAATTAAACATTAAACGTCAAATAGTTATTCTACTGTAAAATTCTTCTAATGAAAATATGAAGCTTCGGTAACCGGCAAAAATAATTTATGCTTCAATATTTCAAGTAAAATAAACAATATATGCATAAGAATAATTAAGCTTACTCTTTCGTAAAGAGTAATTAAAGAGCATCATACATTCTCTCTAAACTTCAGTCTTCTGCAAATTTAATTGTTGTTTTTATTTTCCACAAAAGCATTTATCCTTATTTATTCATGTGATTTACTTAGAAGACACAAAATTTTACTTATATTAGAAATGTAAAGTTTTTTTCTCTTTCAGCAGTGGTTAAACGATAAAAGTCATAAGATAAGGTCATTCCATAGTGACTAACGTAACATTCAGAGCTGATTTTGAAACTGTTTTTACTTGTAACTTATCGAATAACAAGCAGAAGAAAGATTACAAACTATTTATTATGGCTAACCTCAGTGATAATTACAATACTTTTTTATTTTTTAAAACTTCTTACGTTGTATGATTTTTATTTATTTGTTTATTTATTTATTTTTTTATACTTTTTTCACTTCGGTATTTTTTTTTTCATCGGTTGAGGTTGACATTTCTATGGAATGACCCATAATAGTAACGTGTTTAGGAGACAATAAAGTAATCGTTCGTTTTTTTCTGCACATTTTTAATGCCCACGTTTATTTTCAGTATCTTAAGATACACTGGCGGGAAAAAAAATCCCAACACCAAGAAAGACTTGTGTTAGATAAACGAAATTTGGTAGGCGTGTTTATACAACTCAAAGATGACATCGATTGAAATTTCGTGTTCCGCGCATAAGTGTGGCGCAGCTGGCGTCACTCAGAACATGCAAATAAGGCTTGTTTTAAAAGCGTGTTGTGAAGCTCATGCGTATTATTTTTCCGTGAAATTGGACGAATTGCGTTCATTTTAGCCAGGAATACCTTTTAAGAAGACGAAGAAGCCATTATCAACAGTTCACCGAGTTTAAACGAGGTCGTACAAATTTGCTACGAGAAGGTGGATTTTCATTTCGCGATATTGCAGAAAGACTTGGGTGGGAATGTTTCCACCATGCATGATTATTGGAAGCTATGGGCAAGAGATGGACTACCTCAAGAAGATCGAGTTCCGAGCTGTCACGTGGCACGACTGAGAAGGAAGATCGCCGAATCTTGCGTACGGCTGTGGCGCATCGTACTGCATCTGCGGCTGACATTCGAGCTGCAGTTGGCACCGTGGGGACCCAAGGAATGGTAAGAAACTGTTTACTTCAAGGACAGCTCCGAGACAGGCAGCCTGTAGCCGGTATTCCATTGACTGCAAACCATTGACTTTTCCGACGGCAGTGGTGCCACGACAGAGCTCACTGGATGTCGGAGTGGAGATCTGTTGTAATTTTTGATCAAAACAGATTCTGAATTAGTGCCAATGGTGGCTGTATATTGGTCAGAAGGAGGCCAGGGGATCGCCTGCATCCAAGCGGTCTACGGCCTAGACACACGAGACTCACAATTGGAGTTATGGTCTCTGGAGCAATTTCCTACGTCAGCAGGGGCATTCTTCTGGTTATCCCAAACTCACTGACTGAAAATTTGTCGTCAGTCTGTTAATTTAACTAGTAGTACAGCCCTTCATGAGTAGCATTCAAGAGGGCGTTTTCTAACCGGATAACGGTCGCCCTCACATCGCTGCTGTAACGCAATGTGCTCTACGGAGTGCTGACATGTTACCATGACCTGCAAAATCACCAGGTCTGTCTCCAATTGATAACGTATGGGATATCATGGGATGGCACCTCGAGCATCATCCACAGTCAGCAATGACGGTCCTAGTATTGACACAGCAAGTGCAACAAGCATGGAACTCCATACCAGAAAGTGACATTCGGCACCTGTATGACATAATGCATGCACGCTTGCAGGCTTGCCTTCAATATTCTGGAGGTTACACCCTCTATTAAATTAACATAATTTCACCATCGAATAAAAAGCAGCAGAAAGATTACAAACTATTTATTATGGCTAACCTCAGTGATAATTATAATACTTTTTTATTTTTTAAAACTTCTTACGTTGTATGATTTTTATTTATTTGTTTATTTATTTATTTTTTTATACTTTTTTCACTTCGGTATTTTTTTTTTCATCGGTTGAGGTTGACATTTCTATGGAATGACCCATAATAGTAACGTGTTTAGGAGACAATAAACTAATCGTTCGTTTTTTTCTGCACATTTTTAATGCCCACGTTTATTTTCAGTATCTTAAGATACACTGGCGGGAAAAAAAATCCCAACACCAAGAAAGACTTGTGTTAGATAAACGAAATTTGGTAGGCGTGTTTATACAACTCAAAGATGACATCGATTGAAATTTCGTGTTCCGCGCATAAGTGTGGCGCAGCTGGCGTCACTCAGAACATGCAAATAAGGCTTGTTTTAAAAGCGTGTTGTGAAGCTCATGCGTATTATTTTTCCGTGAAATTGGACGAATTGCGTTCATTTTAGCCAGGAATACCTTTTAAGAAGACGAAGAAGCCATTATCAACAGTTCACCGAGTTTAAACGAGGTCGTACAAATTTGCTACGAGAAGGTGGATTTTCATTTCGCGATATTGCAGAAAGACTTGGGTGGGAATGTTTCCACCATGCATGATTATTGGAAGCTATGGGCAAGGGATGGTACTACCTCAAGAAGATCGAGTTCCGAGCTGTCACGTGGCACGACTGAGAAGGAAGATCGCCGAATCTTGCGTACGGCTGTGGCGCATCGTACTGCATCTGCGGCTGACATTCGAGCTGCAGTTGGCACCGTCGTGACCCAAGGAATGGTAAGAAACTGTTTACTTCAAGGACAGCTCCGAGACAGGCAGCCTGTAGCCGGTATTCCATTGACTGCAAACCATTGACTCTTCCGACGGCAGTGGTGCCACGACAGAGCTCACTGGATGTCGGAGTGGAGATCTGTTGTAATTTTTGATCAAAACAGATTCTGAATTAGTGCCAATGGTGGCTGTATATTGGTCAGAAGGAGGCCAGGGGATCGCCTGCATCCAAGCGGTCTACGGCCTAGACACACGAGACTCATAATTGGAGTTATGGTCTCTGGAGCAATTTCCTACGTCAGCAGGGGCATTCTTCTGGTTATCCCAAACTCACTGACTGAAAATTGGTCGTCAGTCTGTTAATTTAACTAGTAGTACAGCCCTTCATGAGTAGCATTCAAGAGGGCGTTTTCCAACCGGATAACGGTCGCCCTCACATCGCTGCTGTAACGCAATGTGCTCTACGGAGTGCTGACATGTTACCATGACCTGCAAAATCACCAGGTTTGTCTCCAATTGATAACGTATGGGATATCATGGGATGGCACCTCGAGCATCATCCACAGTCAGCAATGACGGTCCTAGTATTGACACAGCAAGTACAACAAGCATGGAACTTCATACCAGAAAGTGACATTCGGCACCTGTATGACATAATGCATGCACGCTTGCAGGCTTGCCTTCAAAATTCTGGAGGTTACACCCTCTATTAAATTAACATAATTTCACATTTGCACAGCATTTTCTTGAGCTTAAACTAGCCAGTGATCTTGTACATTTAATCAATTAAACATGTTAACTAGACAATTGCATTACCCAAATTTCATTACTCTACGGCAATTTTTTCTTGGTGTTGGGATTTTTTTTTTCCGCCAGTGTATATACTAATTATTGTAGTAGTGTTAAATCCTGTATTGCCATGGGAAGATAAAAGGTTGTATCTGCGTAATTGAATTCTTGAAGTATTTAAAGAAATGCGTTTTAGAGACCATACTAACAATAGGGAAATACTGGAGCTTGATGTTTGTTTTGTTCTTTATTTTCAGAGGAAACCTAATAAACGAACTTCTACGATGAAGCTTAAATAGAACAGGTGACAAAAGCGAAAAAAAATAAATAATGGAAAATTAGCAGTTGATGCCTTTTACACAGCGAAAAAAACCGCAATGTTCCTGGAAAATAATGGGCAACTGACGTGCCTAATTTCTGTCAGTAACATAGCTGTAATTAATAAAGAAGTTGTCTCGTAACGTTCCTAGATAATTCAGAAACCATTCCAAAAACACTTTGGTTTATAGAAACAGGTCGGGAGCATTTTAGTAAAAATGGCCAAACCTATGGCAGCAACTGCAAACAAATAACCTGTTTATATTAGTTAAGGATTCCGGGCTGTTGTGCCGTGGTCTGAATGGCTTTAATCCATACGTTTCGATCGAAACTGCGGCGGTCATCTTCACTGGGTGTCATTGATTAATTTGGCGACTGATGCGAAATTTCGAACTGCTGCAAGATTTTGAATTGAAAACGCAGCGCCCTCTACCTTCCGGCTCGGGATTGACCGCCGCAGTTGCGATCGAAACGTATGGATTAAAGCCATTCAGACCACGGCACAACAGCCCGGAATCCTTAACTAATATTTACACCGGCCGTGAAAGCCTTCATTCTTACAAATAACCTGTTTGCTTGCAAAGTTACCTTATCCATAGCATGTATGTGCTCTTCTTAGAGGCGAAGTCAATCTGGACTGGCAGTAATCAAACTCAAGTGGAAAGTTCAATAAAGATATTTGGGGAACCATCCAACTGGTAGTAAAATAATTTTTTCACAACAGTGAGAAGTCCGCATCGATGCAACTTGTATCACCTCAGGAACCTTTTCGCAAATGAGCTTGCTTTTTGCAGGAAATAACTGGTAACTCGCGAAATCTCGGAACGTTACCCAGAATTGATCTGAAATGTTTCGGAATATTTTTTTAGTGTACTTGCTCACGACAGCGTACTAATGTGACCGTATTATTCACTACTGGTTCTCAAAACGAAATACTGTAAAGGCTATTTTAAGCAGCATAAACAGATAAACGATGGAACAACTAAAAGGTGTCTGTAATATTCAGCACTAAAATCAAAGAATTTACTGCAAAAGTATGAATAGATTAACTCCCCTGGCTGTCCGGCAGTTCCAGAATTACATGTTAAATAGACGTGATAAGACGTCCATAACCGTCAGTGGGTTAAAAGATATAATGCTAGAATATTCTGCACATAGCATGAATAAATAAAATACAACAATACAGAAAAGTGCTTGTTATGATCTTTAATAGATTATGCACTAAAATATATTTGTAAAGTACAGTCACAGGAAAGAAACGGAACACTTTAGACTATTCAGATGCTTTACTTGCTAGGAGAAAAAGAAAAGAGTCATTCGACTTAATTTTATTCCGTTTTGATTAAAAATAAGATAGATGCATACTTTTCTCTACACAATAGCTCACCCAGAATAAAACTTCTATAAAGGGAGTGTTTTAAAAGTCCTTGCCTACATATGAACGACTGAATTAGGATCGGCAATATTAAGCTTGTTTAAAATCCCGTGTCACCGACTTTAGATCAAGATTACAAGTGAATAAATTAAATCATAAGAAATAAAATTTTTTTTTTAAATCTTAGACGCAGTGAATGACGTTTTTATAGTTAGGTTGATTCATGCTTTGTAAAATACAATCTTTATCATACTCAAGTGGCCATATCCTTCTAACGGGAAAACTTTTCTGTGTTTTAAAGATGTGTTTCTGGCAGAGTTTTGGTACACCAGCTGATCATTATTTTTCAGACGTCCTTGACTTTTTTTTTACAGTGCGCTAATTATATTTTTTAATTGATTCCCCACTTTTTGTGCATCCGCAGCAAGGGCACTATAATAACGGGCACCAAGATTGGTTATTGAATGAGCACTGTGAGGAATATTTAGTGTAATTAATGGCAAAAGTTTCTGGCACTTCGGCTGCCTGACTCTCTTTTGCTCTCCATTTAACTATTTGCTGTTTCTTAATAAAAAAAAAAAGTGTCAGCGCTTTTACCTTTGTTACATATGCGTCACATTGGTAACATCAATAAACTGATTTAGATTCATGTGAAAGATTTTGCACTTTTAAAAAAAGAAGGTTCGTTAAGGGTGAAAGTATTAGCCGAATCTACGACCTCAAGTGCACTAAGCCATCCCACAGACCATTTGGTCACAGACGTTTGGCTACAGCTGTCGCCATTTTTATTAACTCACGTACGTGATGCTTGCATTTTGTTTCGCAGAAATTTATTCGAGCATTTTTTATTGGTTACACGGATCACGCAATAGAAAATTTCTAAGTTCAAAACACACGTTTTTTTTTTCAGATGCATTTACAGATGATGTGAATGGAACATTTACGGCAGAATCGCTATTACAGTTACAGCATTATTTTGCAGCGAACAGTTGAAAGGCTATTTTAAATGTTCGGATTATAAAATGGTTTTTTCGATATATGTTACAGGATTCGTGAATTTATTGATTTATCGGTTTTTAATTGATTTTGAATGACTAAATTGCTGAGTTATCGGTTATAGCGGGTCTTTTAATGAGATGGTTTTTCATATTAAAAAGAAAAACTACTGGAAGTAATTAGAATAAAAGTGGAATCCAAAAATTGGAAGTTTTAAACTTAGATAAAGCAAACTGCAGCTGGGTGGGGGAAGACACCTGAACGCACTTCTTTACTTTAATCAAAATATATCTATACTTACCGTTGTAATTACCACTTGTTATTTTCAAATTAATTATCGAAAGTACAAATAGTTAAAACCTCATTTTGTAGTCTTATGTAGTTCTCTAGAGGTGAGGGACCACTTATCTTTCTATTCTCTGCTCTGATTTTCTATTTCCAATCGACTCAACTCATTTTTAAATGTAGGGGAACTTTGTCGACCTTCCAAGCGTAAAACTGAACTTATATCAGGACTGGTTTTCTGGTTTGCAAATTGATCAAATTCAAAGATGCCAACCACGAAATAAAATTTTGCTGACTGGTTCTTTGGAACATTTGACAATGATCCGTTCACGTTACGAGCATTTTTTTTTCGGACTTTGTTCAATTTCAGAGTAGAGTTCCAATGCAAACAACAATGTATGTGTGATAAGATGAATGCGTGAAAAAAATGTGATGGTACGGAGAAACAGGCACAAATATTACTAACTACAATATATATATATATATATATATATATATATATATATATATATATATATATATATATATATATATATATATATATCAAAAAGAGACAATAATAGCTCATGAAGAGTAACTGTGCATAAATTGGAGTAACAGAAATAAATAGAACAACAATGAGAAACATCAGGAAAAACATTTAAAACTACTTGAAATTTAAAACTAACATGTAAAACATCAACATGGGTAATGCGCTGCTTAATCTTCAGAGGGCAGGAGCAGCATATAGATTTTTTAGATTTAGCTTTGCAGGTTTCATGAGTGTTTGTTTGAAATAAGTCAGCAGTGATTAATAAACTTGATTAGCTTTTGCTTTTTAATCTTTGAAAGATTAAGAACTTTAAAAGTATAAAATTTATACCACTAATTTATTTTATAATGTTTGTACTGAATTTGAATTTAAAATGCTGACAAATTACAATCCAATGCACCCTGCCCTTACCTGGAAAGCAAAAAAATGTGCACATACCCAAAATAATTCAATTCCATTGTCCAAGAGGCAGTCCTTTTTCGTTCCACTCTAACACTCCGTGTCTGCTCACTTCCAGTCAACACCGCTCAGCAGTAGAGTTTAGGTGCAGCCTATCATAAAAGCTGGGAGCACGGTTTGTTGCCAATATGCAGTACTTGGGGAAGAAACTATATACTCTCTGCCTGTCACATGGAATTCTTGAAAACATTAGCATAATGTAAAATAAAATCTATCGGATAATTGTTGTAATAAAATAATGTAGCAGCAAATTTGAAAATCTGCTTTTCATAATCATTTTTGTTGTTGCATATTTTATGAAATCTCGAAATTTGTCCTAAAATAATATTAATGAAAACTTTTTTATGCAAATTGCTGTAAAAGTGTGGCATACTTTGTGTAAAAAAATTAAAACTGTTTCTTTTATCGTAAATATCGAGAAAGATGTTCTGTTCAAAAATTTTGATGGAAATGTCCAGAAAGTTGGCAAACTGATTATTTTCATTTGCTTTATTCAGTTGGAGTGTCTGAGGATAGACAATATGAAATTCTTCCTCCATATTTTTGTTGAAAACCAGAATGTCGTCGATGTATCTAAAAATATTTAATTTAATGTTCTTATTGATAATATATTTGAATTCATAATAGAATAAAAACAAATTTGCTGCAGAGCTGGAATAGTTCGTGCCCATGCCAATACCATGAATTTGCTTGAAGATTAAATTATTAAAAGTTACAAAATTATTAAAAATACAGAAATGACATAGGCTTTCAAAAAAGTTACGATCGATACCAAGTTCGATTCCAATGTAAAACGTATCAAAAATCTTTAACAATGTATTATATAAGTCTTCGACTGGTATGTTACAAAATAAATTTTCAAAATCAAAAGAATACACTGATTTTGGTTTATGCTTTAATTTTTGTACAACTTCGTAACTATTATCAATGCTCCAAAAATAGCTGGAGTGCCTGTATTTGTTTTTTAAAAAAGTATAAATTTGCTTAAGAAAAGCCTGCAATTTTACATTGTAACATTTACCAAAACAATTAGTAGTGGAACAAATAAATCTGAATTTTACAGGATCTTTGTGAAATTTAGGTGTCATAAATATAAAAGGTAGAGAAAGGTGATGCGCTAGTTAATTTGCAGACTTTAAACTGTTAATCTTGATTATATATATATATATATATATATATATATATATATATATATATATTATATATATATATATATATATATAATATATATATATATATATATATATATATATATATATATATATATATTTGTCTTCCTCAAATTTTTATAAAACGAAAAGTTAGTTTTTGATTGAATTCAAAGAGAAGATACAGATTGCATTTTTGGGCATATTTTTTGTCAGTTTCATTGCAAATATTATTGCTAAAACATGATTAAAAACTTTTTTAAATAAGCAAGTAACTTTAATTGGTTGTTTATGCTAAAAAAAATTAAGAAGGAATTATAAGTATTATGTTGCATAATTATAATCTTCGGAAATCAAAACCGAAAAAAAAATATATGAAAGCTTTAAACTACTTTTGCTGTATCTTACAACAAACATGACAAAAAATAGCTATAATACCTTCATTACGAATCTAAAAAAATAATTTAAATGTCTAAATACATATTATTATACAAAATTAAATTGCTTAGAAGTTTCTTTCAAATACAGAGAAAAAAATCATTAAAAAAATCTGAAATGAAAATTAGCATAACCAATTTATTTTCTGAAAAAATGTTCTCTATTTTTCCTTATTTCTTCACATGTTCTTAAGCCGTTCCATTGCATGAAATTTAATGATCGCTATTATGTATTTTTTTAATCAGTACAAATTATTTTCCCTGTCAAAGCTTATTTTAACGAGCTTCTTGAATTTTTTTAGCACTGTCTAAAATGATTTCTTTTTAGAGTTTTTTTATTTGACAGATCAATTTACTATGCAGATTTTTTTCATTTTTAATTAAAGTTTTCATTAAAACCTCTTGGTTAAGTTTTTTTTTTCTTTTCAATGTTTTCTAAAAATATCGCTTCCCTTAGCCATATAGAATCAGCACCTAGGAACGGATTTACACAATCTCACTCAGCTAGGTAGTATAATTTGAAACAAAAATTCATTTTAGCCACATTTCCTGTAAAATACATAACTCAACATTATTAACTACATAAAGTGTTAAAGTAGATAAAAGCCCATAATTGACAAAAGCTCTGAATAAAAACCCATGAAGAAAGGCACAGGTCATATCAAAAAAGAATTGAAAGAAGGTCCAAAATAATAAATTAAATCTATGTTCTCAGAGTGTGCGTTGGTCTATCAGTTCTGTCAGTAGTCCTAAATCAACATTTGTATGTATGATCCACATGCTGTTGATCTATCAGTTCTGTTATTAGCCTAAAATCAGTATTTGTATAGAGTTTACAAATATCTTTGTGCTATTGATTTAGAGAAAATTACAAGGTTAAGAAGACACGATTATTTGTGCCTTCTTAACGTTGTAATTTTCCGTCAGTATTTGTATGTATGACAAATACGCCAGAAGCTTTTCGATAAGGATCTGAGACAATTTTCACATTTTCAGGGTTCAACTTTTGGTTTTATTAATTTTTGTCATGTTTTGAGTAGTTTATGTAGTTTTCAAAGCTTCGCTTTTAATATTTTATCTTAAGACGAGTGCCAACTTTAAGAAAAATTTGTTTTTTGTGAAATGTGAGAAAGATCCCAAGCAATATCAACTCATCAGATTTTGCTCGGCCGATCATCGAACTCCTCGTAAACTGATCCCGTAACGCTCGATGACATTGTTCCGATCAGTATCCGAGCACGGTTTTCGATGAGCTACTTTTCATCGGAAAGCGATATCCTTTCGATCAACTTTCCCGATGAAAATAAGCCGAGCTATATTCCATCGGAAAACGATATCCTTTCGATCAAGTTTTCCGATGAAATTCATGGGCACGGGACTGTTCTGCTCGTAAATTGCTCCAAATCTCATCGTATTTCGAGCAAAACTCATCGGATTTTGCTGCTCGGATTCTGTTTGGTCGATGAGACATATTGGATCATCGGCCGATAAGAATTTCATCGGGTTTCGATGAATGGCCGATCATCGGCCGATGAGATAATGCTGCTAGGGATATGTAGGGGAAAGTTGCCCAAAACGGGATAGGCGGGCAAAACGGGATAGTGGGCGTTGGAGCTTGACTGGTGGTACTATCTCGCAGGAGACAGGCTAAACTAGTTCCCGACCGCCATGACAGCATACTCAGTTAATATCTCAACTCTAGCCACGTATTTTGCAAAGAAATATTTTTTCAAAGTTTTCAATTGAGATTTTTATTTACTTTTTACATTTTTCGACTGCAGAACAACTAGAATTGTGGTTCTCCGTAATTCGGAACAATTCCGGTTAGAACTGTATTTTGTTCATAGCTCTTTTAGCAACAATTTCATGTACTCAAATATTGCTAGTGAGTGGCGGTTCCGGGGTCAGCCCTTTATGTTGTCAAAAGCATCATGGTCGGGCAAAACGGGACACTTTTAGGGTGCCCAAAACGGGATACAATTTTGATGTGTCCCGTTTTACCCGACCATTTCCATTAATGTTTTTTCAATGTGTTTAAGCAGCACGAAGCGAGCTAGAGGTTCGCAAGTGGATGTTCAACCATCCTGACAAAGGGATTACTATCTACGAAGTAGGAAATATGTTCAATGCAGCATTTTAACGAGCAGCTCTTGTCGAAACTGCTGTGAATGGGTTCACGAAAACAGGCATTTTCCCATATAACCCCAGATGTCTTTCCTGAATATCTCTTCGCTTCCTCTCTTCCAACAGATCACCCATTGCTGGATGCTCAGAACATGACGTCCTAACACCCATTAAATCTGCAACAAAATGAGATCAGATCCGAAGGATCTTCAAATTCAGTCATAGCATCTAAGAGTTTGCTGTCATCACAACCACTAGAGACAGTATTGAAAGAATCACTTAGTGCAACGATAACACTAGCACAAATGCAGGCCTTATCCAACCGTTCACTTCAACAGGAGTCAAAGGACTTGGACTATACTGTCGCCCTTCACTGCCATTTTCTATATCACCCAAAGAAATTCTACCTCCACCACGAGTGATTGGACCAAGACCTCAAAATAAACACGATAATAGAAGAGGGAAAACAGCATTTATAACAAGAAGCCCATATAAACTTGAGTTGGAAGAAGAAGAACAAGAAAAAAAAAAGAACGAGAAAGAACTTAAAAGCTGAAAAAAAAAGGGCTGCCAAAACAAGTCTCTTGAATGTTCCGAAAACAAAACAAATGAGGCGTAAAAGAAAACCAGGTGGAGATGCAAAACAGGCATATAAATTTTAAAAATGTTGCTCTGAACCTGAAAAAAACCCACAAACATCATTTGCAAAAATGGAAGAAAATGGACGTAACATGAAAAAAAAAAAAAACGAAAAAAAAAAATCATCAGTTAGCCAAGGTTGGACGTCGTCGTCTTCAGAAGATGAAACTGAAAAAGATGAAGCATGTATTTTCTGCAACGCTCTGTATCTTGAATCGAAATCTGGAGAAGGAAGCTGGATACAATGCTCGAGCTGCCAGGGATGGGCCCACGAAGCTTATTCCAAAGCAGACGAAGAAGACGACACATTTTTATGCGATTTCTGTGTTATGTAATTTTCCAACTTTACAATTACGTAGCCTATTTTTGGTCTAAAAACTAAATCAAAAGTAAAATCAGTACAAAATAATAACATACAATTCCCTATCCCGTTTTACCCACCCTTGGTCGGGTAAAACGGGATCGTATAAGACTTTTTGAAACCAGTATTTTCCACATAAATAATATCGAACAAATATGACAAAGGTATTTTTAGTAATGTAAAAGGTGTATACTTTTAAATGGCGTCAAACTTTGGAATGTACCTTGTATACAATAAGAAATAAAGCGAAGAATAGGTTAGCTATCCCGTTTTGGGGTACTTTCCCCTACCTCAGAATCGGCACGACTTGCCAAAAATGGCAATTTTTCTCTTTATTAACTTCATTATATGTAGAATCTTTTTCTGCATAGATCCATCTGGATGATTCCTGATTTATTTCACAAACATGACTCGTTTTTATTGAGAAGGTTACTGACTTTTAGCGGAAGATTTTCGTGCTTTTTGCCAGACATGTAACTACCAGTAGTTAGGCACACCAGCTGTCAATTATTTCCCAGATACGTCTGCGAGTATTATTCTTACAGTGCCCTATATATATATATATATATATATTGCTAAAATGACATTGAAAGTGGTCCTATTACAGGACAGGCTGACCTATTCGGCATTGTGGGTTTCAAGACGGCTTTGGATACAGCCTAGTTTTAAGTGATTGGAAACACATTAAAAGAACCCCTTAAGAAAACTGATGTTAAGTTGAATAAATCGCCACATTCGGTAAGTCAAAAAATATAACGTATTTTTATTAAAGACTTTTTAAAGACTTTTTCTGTACTTACTTTTGTCATGGTTTTCACCTTTTGCTTCCGGTTGTTCTGTACTTGCTTTTGTCATGGTTTTCACATTTTGCTTCCGGTTGCAGAGTTAAATCCAACCGCGTGAACTTTAACGCACTTCCGCTTTATAGTGGAGCGAGCGGCACAGCGCGTTCCCTCAATCTGCTATATTTTTCTTTTAAAGACTTTTTGTTTCCAGAAACAATGAAATAATAGTAATAATAAAACCGACGTTTGGTTAATAAACTCAACACATTAATCTCAAGGCTAACCAAAACAAAGATATATTTGCGGATTGTGGGCATTTATCCTTCACGTAAAGAGAGATGTATAAGCCTCTCATATAAATATTTTTACTTGTATAAGAATCATCAAGCGTGCGAACGGAGTATACTTTTGGAAAATCACTGGTAGTTTGTTTATATGGCCTTTCAAAACGCAGTGTAAATATTTTATTGTTCTTGTTATTTTAAAATTTAATAACGAAATTTATGTAATTAACGAAATATAATTAATTTTTTTATTAATCAGATTTTTTTGAATTTGGGTTCAACTTGGCGCTATTGGCGATTTTTTGCGAAAAATTCATTCAATGATGTTACAATCGCCAATAATTAGAAAATTAACCAATGAAAAACGTTTTTCTACACTGTTTCATGGCAGATTAAGGGGTGTAAATATTTGAATTATTACCTTGCTCACTCCAAGCACTTTTTTAATACTTAAAGCAACTACAAAGAAATTTACACGTAAAAGGAAGTAGTGTGGGATCCATACCAGATTTTTTTTTCGCGCTCACAATACTTCCTTTACTGCGTAAAAGGAAGTAAAAAGGCTAAGGGCTGCGGAAAATGCATTGGTAGTTCTTCAAATTGAACATTGCGCTTGATGGCGTTTGACTCAAAGTAAGTTGATAAATTAACAAAATTGGAAACGAAATAGTCTCATTAATAAAAAATAAAGTTTACAAATACCTTTGTGCTATAGATGTACAGAAAATAACAACGTTACGAATGCACAAATGAGCAGGGATACTGCAGACACGTGTTTCGGCGTTACTTCTGTTTCCGTTGCTTTTGTCGGATGTCTGTGCATCCATAAGCTCACAACTTTTTTGCATTGATAAAGGCGTTCCTTGTAACGCCGAAACACGTGTCTGCAGTATCCCTGCTCATTTGGGCATTCGTAACGTTGTTATTTTCTGTACAAAAAATGAAGTGTTCGTGAATAGCATTTTTAACGGCGTTTGTTATTTTCTCGGAGAATTATACTTAACGGTGATTGTCCTTACGCAATTCTAAATAAATTTTAAGACGAAAACACTTTGAAATAAAATATAAAAAAACCTTTTTAAATTTAAAGACTGTTTCTGTCCGCTCATTCGCACTAAAAAGTATGAAATGGACTAAGTATTCGATATAGTGATTATAGTGCTCAGAAATTCCAGCTCATCTTGATATATTTATATTTACGTTAATGTTAAAGCAGCCAATAAAGTTTAAACTAAAAATTTGATTTAAGAAATAGGCGATATACTGTTTACTATACCGCCTATTTCTTAAATTAAATTTTTAGTTTAAACTTTATTGGCTGCTTTAACATTAACGTAAATATAAATATATCAAGATGAGCTGGAATTTCTGAGCACTATAATCTTTATATCGAATACTTAGTCTATTTCATACTTTTTAGTGCGAATGAGCGGACAGAAACAGTCTTTAAATTTTAAAAGTTTTTTTTATATTTTTTCAAATTCAGTTTTCTGAGTAATGTTTCCTGTAATTAAGTTCATTATCAGGCATGGGCGGATACAAGGGAGGGGCGATGGGGGTGATCGCCCCTCTCTTAAGAGACTCTTCCCCAACAGTTATTAGACTTTGAAGTTCAAAAAAGGCAATTTCAGTTGATCTTTGATGCTATTAAGGGAAAGGGTACGGCGATTTGGTGCTCTGATCTGAAAATTTTTCGAAATGGAAGACCAAAACATTTGTAATCAAAATGTGTTTACTAGGATGCATGGCGAAAAAAATGTGTAAGTAAGGAAACAAAATCAATCGCCCCTCCCTTGGAATATTTCTG
The DNA here is from genome assembly GCA_038373865.1 of Uloborus plumipes. Lineage (NCBI taxonomy): Eukaryota > Metazoa > Arthropoda > Arachnida > Araneae > Uloboridae > Uloborus > Uloborus plumipes. The sequence goes on along the minus strand of JAXGGA010002772.1, from coordinate 7,124 downwards.
GATCCGCCCTTGCTATCAGGCTAATCTTGTTTTAAGGCTACAGTGGACAAATAAAATTGATTTTTTTCAATTATTGATTTATATGTCTAAAACTTTGTGAGCTTGTATTATTGTATATTTACCACATCTAAAAGCATAAAAAACACAAATTAGTGCAAAAACAATGAATACTTTTTTTTCAAATTTCAAATTTAAATATTTTTTTAACAAAATTTCAAAATGTTCCAGGCGTAGTAATTTTTTTTCAAACTTTGAATTTCCACTTAATTTCCATTCATTAGGCATGATTGCATAAAACAATGCATTACATGCAATGTTTTATGTGATAGTTTATAAAAGACGGCTGAAAATGAAAATTTATATGATTTTTTTCAACTGAAAATTTTCATTTTCAGCCCTCTTTTATAAACTATCTCATAAAACATTGCATGTAATGCATTGTTTTGTGCCATCATGCCTAATGATTGGAAATTAAGTGGAAATTCAAAGTTTGAAAAAAAATTGTGACGCCTGGAACATTTTGAAATTTTGTTAAAAAAATATTTAAATTTAAAATTTGAAAAAAAAGTATTCATTGATTTTGCACTAATTTGTGTTTTCTATGCTTTTAGATGTCGTAAATATGCAAAAATACAAGCACACAAAGTTTTAGACATATAAATCAATAATTGAAAAAAATCAATTTTATTCGTCCACTGTAGCCTTAAGTATGAGTTTACAGAATTTTATCTTCATATGGACAAAAATATTGAAGCATCAATCAGGCAATTCACCTGAAGTTTATCAACCATTTTCTTTCAATGCAACTTGAGTACACATACCTGTGGTTCAGCACTCTCCTTTTTGGAACTAAAATTCCTCAAAATGCCCTCCTCCCCTTAAGCCTTAGTTAAATATAAAGGCAACTTTTACAAAAGTTTTTTTTTCTCCTTTTATTGTTCCAGAACTTAAAAAATCTCTTACTTTCTTACACAGAATTGTTCAATTGCTTGGAGTAGAAACTTTAAAAAGCAAAATATTTTGTTTTTCCTTCATTTAAAAAAATGTGTTACAAGTTTTTACTGAGAACTCTATTTTTACTGCTTTCTTTCTACCTGAAATTGTCCAAACACATAAATTCGCGTTGGCTTTAGAAAAAGAAAAAAAAATCTAAAATGCTTTCGTACCTCCAGCCATTGAGGTAAAACTATCATTTCTAACAGTTCAATAGGGACTTATTTCGGTAAATCGTCCAAATGCCTCCCATGATGCGTATCAAAAAAGAATTGTTTTCTAATCACATACGATCCCTTTGAATCCCTTGATAATGTAAATCGGAAAAGTCCGTCATACACAAAGTGCCATTGTGGGATCTTAATCAGAGATAATCTCTTTTGTGAAATTCCCAGAGGGAAGATAGTCCTCCAGATCTCGTCCTAATATATTGGTTTAGAATTTCCTATTGGGAAAAGATGTACCCATGAAGATGTTTTCTTTATTTGTGATAAAAGATGTGTTATGCCTGTGTTGAAATGATGACGGCAAGGAATTAGACTTGGATATACAATTTGGTTTGTTTTACTCGGAGCGAAATTTCTAACATGAAATGTATAATAACTGAAGAAGTTCCTTTCTTAGGTCGATTTCGTTACTCAGCAAAAACTAAATTGGAGTATTAAGATAAGTTCTGAAAGATTAAGTAAAATTCTTAGAGCATAACGACATTTATTTTTGTGAAGGAAGCAGATATAAATGTCTGATTCCTGATATTATAAATTGAAAAAAAAAAAAAAAAAAAAAAAATATATATATATATATATATATATAATATATATATATATATATATATATATATATATATATATATATATATAATATATATATATATATATATATATATATATATATATATATATATATATATATATATATATATATATATATATATATATATATAATTATAATTATACAAACAGCTCAAAATTACGAGTACTGATTCTTGATAAAAAACAAATATAAATTAATAAAAACTTTTCTTTTTCTTGAAACATTACCTAAGATCTGTATTAATGTGTTTGTTTTAAATGGAAAAGAGCATAGCAAAAAAAAAAAGATAAATAGAGTGATAATTTGGTTTCTTTATATTATAGTCTGCTTATTTCTTTCGAGCAAGGGCGGTTGAGTGCAGTCTTCCTTTGATCTCAATTTTAGAATAGCATATTTTAATTTAAAAAAAGGTTCACTTTCAATCAATGTATATTTTTCCCCTACTTTTTTTCAAGTTAGATTTTCTATTCGTACGGTGGTGGGGGTCTTTTTTCTCTCTTTTTGCTCGTTCCTGTATTTGTTTGAGTATTTATTATTTTTAGTGCATAATGCTTTTTATGATTCACCGTATGGCTACTTGCTTTTTAAAGCCTATGTTTACTTTTTATTATGATTTTTAGCCTTATTGGTTAATTCAAGAGTATGGTCTTACTAGGAGCGGTGTATTGCAATTTCAGTTACTATTTTTTATTTTTTCTATTAGAAACTTCAATTTTTTTTTTGTTAGAACTGAAATCATACATGCATTGACATAATTTTTAAAACGTCTTTAAAAATTGTGGGGAGTTTATGGCTTAAAATCTTTTTCCTTTAGGAACATGGGAAAGAGCTTTCAACATTTTAAAACATGGTTCAAAAATTTATTTCAAAAATGCGTTATGAGCGTCTTTTATTGGAATCTTTTTTACAGAGAAAAGGAAAATGATCTAATGTTGTATGATTAGTTAATTTTCTTGTGTAAAGTGATGAATAAGAAAAAATGATATACATAGAAACTTTTTCCAAATCAACCAATTAACTAAATTTCACAAAGATCTTGTATGATGAAGTTAAAGGTATTTTTGTTAAATAAATAAAATAAATAACAATAAAAAATATTTTTATTATTTACTCTGTACGTGGTAAGTTCGTTGTTCTGGGTTTGACCCCATCTTGTGCAGCTAAAATAATTAACAAATTTGTATAAAACGATTGGTAGTATCAAAGCATGAACGTAACAAGCATTATGTAAACGAATAACTGAACTTAATCTTCCAACTTGATGAATGCTTTTTTTTTTTTTGACAGAGAATTCTGGTGTAACTTACAAAAAATAGGTGAAGCGTTCCACTGTAGACACTTTACCATGTTGTAACCTTACACCCGATATATCGATTAAGTTATTCCATAGCACTTTAAGCAGCACTGCTGCCACCGTACTTATGAGTAAGATTTCACAATTTTTTTTGCAGTACACAATGTTTTTCGAAATTTGATCACAAAATAAAAACAAAAAATTCTCAGACAGTTATGATAAGAGTCAAAATGAAAAAAAAATGTTTTCCTATTATCCTCAGCGTAACATAATGAAAAAGACGCGATGTATGTGCTTCCTTTCTCAGGCAGCGTTCCGATGTATCGAAGAACCCTTTGCGCGAATGGTACCGGTATAGAATATCTTAAAGGTTTTTCCTTTCCCCTTTTCTTGTATGAGTAAGGCAAAAGAAATTCCTTAAGTACACATTCTTGTAACACTTTTGTCTCCCCTGAATAAACACTCAACTCCATTTCAAACACGTTTCCCTTTACTTACTTTTGTATTTAAAAAGAGATATTCCCTATCGTGATGTGTATTCTATCGAGTGTCCAAACACTTTTCTTGAAATGTTTGTTGACTAAAAGAGACTTCCATGTTTTTCTTTAATATTGTACTTATATACCGTTTTTTTGTCATCTGTTGTATTTGTTAAAAGAGATGCATAAACAATAAAATAGTTTATGGAGAAGTAGTTTATGAAACATAGTAAAAAACTTGATGAAAGTATTTTTCTCAGAAATTTCTTCTGTGCAGGGTGTCCACTAGTTATTGCTTTATGTTTCAAGTCTCCTCGTATAATAGGGACATTCCACGAAAAAAGGGACATTTTTGTCCCACACGTGGCGCCTGATATATTTCCTAAAAAATAATAATTATAAAAGGCAATGAACTTTAAAATATAGTTAAGATAAGTTTAGTTGTGTTCTAAGTTTTCACACATCATATGGTCATTTTAAAAATGGGCATCCTTTTCCCGATGTGCAAAAATCAAATTATTAATGATGTATATGAAGGAGATGATATAATGAAAAAGTCACGTTTCTTAAGTAACCATAAACGTATGTGATTTTATAAGTAAAAATGTTGTTTATTACTTTGTTAAAATTATTACTTTTTCATGTAATAAATGCTGCGTCAATTCGGGAAGAAATGGCACCTTTTCGTGAGTGTCCCATACATTCAATTTGTTTTGATTCCGTATACACAATTTTTTTTCAACTGTTTAAATTTCTCAACAAATGAGGCGCAACTGGAACCAGATATCCTCTTATTGTAGCTGGGATGAATTTCAAACTGGAAGATAAAAATAATTTAACAAATTAACTGTGCCTTAAGCTGATGCAAACGCAGACATATGATATTGTTAGGAAAACTTTTTGTGTTTAATTATGAGCAAAAATATCAGCAACGAAACAAAAACTAACTCATTAAGTAATTACAACCCTAGCAGCATCATCTCATCGGCCGATGATCTGCCATTCATCAAAACCCGATGAAATTCTCATCGGCCGATGATCCAATATGTCTCATCGGCTAAAAAGAATCCGAGCAGCAAAATCCGGTGAGTTTTGCTCGAAATACGATGAGATTTGGAGCAATTTACGAGCAGAACAGTCCTGTGCCGATGAATTTCATCGGGAAACTTGATTGGAAGAATATCGTTTTCCGATGGAATATAGCTCGGCTTATTTTCATCGGGAAAGTTGATCGGAAGGATATCGCTTTCCGATGAAAAGTAGCTCATCAAAAACCGTGCTCGTATACCGATCGGAACGATGTCATCGTGCGTTACGGGATCAGTTTACGAGGAGTTCAATGATCGGCCGAGCAAAATCCGATGAGTTGATGCTACTTGGGAAACTTGTATTTTAATGAAGTACGAAAATGAAGCTGTAGTATACAGGGTGTCCACTCCAATCGTGGACCAATAGCTAATTTCTAAACCGTTAGAGATAAGCATAGAGTTTATTTAGGAAAAAATCTCCAAATTACGAAAGGAATTTTGGGTCCATTCAATGTTTTTCAAAAAATCAAATTTTGAAAGAGTTACGAAATTTAAATTTTTATACAGCCCCCCAGTCCTATCAATCATATTTAGTAAAACATTCTTGACACTGTAACGTTTAAAACTAAAAAAAAATCACTCTTCTACCACAAAAATTGACCGAGTTATGACGTTTTGAAAAATTAAGATTTTGAAGGATTTCGCATACGGTCCCTTAAGCGATCTCTCGATGACGTCATGAAACAATGCAAAATCTTGATTTTTCAAAACGTCATAACTCGGTCAATTTTTGTGGTAGAAGAGTGATTTTTTTTTAGTTTTAAACGTTACAGTGTCAAGAATGTTTTACTAAATATGATTGATAGGACTGGGGGGCTGTATAAAAATTTAAATTTCGTAATTCTTTCAAAATTTGATTTTTTGAAAAACATTGAATAGACCCAAAATTCCTTTCATAATTTTGAGATTTTTTCCTAAATAAACTATATGCTTATCTCTAACGGTTTAGAAATTAGCTATTGGTCCACGATTGGAGTGGACACCCTGTATATTGGTTTTTCTAATGACAGGGTAGTTTTAGAAAAAATATTGCTAATGCTCACAAACAAAACTCATTGACAACGTGATTTTTCTTCATGGATAGTTTATTTTATTATTATTCTTTCTCAGAAACTCAGTTCCCATATGTCACTTCATTTATAAGCTCATGAAAAACGAACTGATGCCTGTGGAATTTTAAGCAGTTTCTAAACGAATGCGAAAATTGCCTTAACAGTAGCAGGTGTTGCATTTTTTTTTTCTCTCGTCTTTTCTCCGTAATTTTTCCAGAGTGACTATCATTTTACTCAAACGGCGCAATCATGCGTGCGTTATTCCCTCAAATTTCTTTCCAAAAGAAGTGTTCAAGTGAGTAGTGTGCGAAGTGGGTTCTCATTTGGAATATTGAAGCGTTTCGTACATTATCATATTTCTCGCGTATAAAAGTGGGGAGTTTGTATGCATATCGCGTACTCTGCTTCACATTTCGGATAAAAAGTGAGCCTTTGTTGAACAGGTTTGTTTTAAAATGCATGTTGGGGGATGGATGGGGGGGGGGTAGTGAAATATAGTTTGAGGATGAGTTGATTGTTGATACAGTGGGTGACATGATGGAAAAATGCTAGTTTTGGGAGAATAATAAACTTCAAAATATGTAATGAACTTTAATTTTTTAACTCATATCGGTGGTTTTTAGATTATTTTTTTGTCAAATATTCTGAAGAAAAAGGACGGTAAACAACGTGTTGCACCATTTTTTTTATTTGAGACCTTTAATTTTATTATTATTATTACTTTTTTATTTATTCTTTTTTTAAATTTGAAATAACATTTCTCAAAAACATTTTTTTAAAAGTAATCGTTTTAAGTGGGAAGAGTAGGGATTTCAGGTAAGCTACAACTGGATTTAAGGAAGGCATTTTTTTTTTTTAGCTGTATCCTATCCCGTTTTGAATTTTAATCAGAAAATAAAATAGAGTTTGAAAGATATTTTTCTTTATGTGCCAACATTAAAAATCATGCAAGTTGACGTCTTATGTGAACATAAGTAAAAAACTCTCTTATATCAATTTAAAATCTTTTTTTTTTGTCTTCCACTGGATACGATGCCATATGTTTCTTACTCATTTTTCTCAAAAAATGAAGGTAGTAAAATTACAGTTCGCGGTTTTTTTTTTTTTTTAAATTTGAAGAATATAAGTCTTGTAAAAACATCCTGCAGTTTTGTGTGACCATGCAGAGAGTTACTTTTCTAAATTTCATTCTTTTACTCCCACTGTCTGCAGAGAGTAGAGGTTTTATGCCCAAGGTCACGGATTAAAACCAGACTCCAGTAGGCGGATTGTCATGATGAAAAAAGTTTTTAGCAGTCGTTCAATTATGTGGTAGATTAATAATACATTTAGTATACTTCTGGTTTGGATAGTCAAAGATAAATTTGATTTCCTAGTGCAATTTCGTATAGTGGTAGCACAGGTG
>JAXGGA010002771.1:0-114731 GCA_038373865.1 Uloborus plumipes | reverse complement strand
CAAAAGCCTTGTTTAGATTAATTGCAAACATTTTATTTGTTAGTAAAAAGAAATTGGCAACAGTTAAAAATTTCAAATCATTGAAAGTTTTCAGCTGTTTTGATAATTAAATAGCGTGAAAGCGATTTTTTAATGAATTGATTTTTCGCATTGTTGACTAAGCGCAAAAATCACCCCACCCTCCCCCTGGGGCGATTGGCGCCAAAATTTAATCGATGCTTGCTTCCTTATTGGGTTAGTGTTATTCCAAATTTCATTCAAATCTCAGCAATATTTCTCGAGATACAGTAGGTGCAATGACAAAATAAGCACTTTTGATTGCTCCACCCCCTTTGAGATATTGACACACAAATTGAATCAGCACCTGTACTCAATAGGGTCTACCTATGGACCAATTTTCGTTTGATTCCGCCGGTTACTTCCTGAGATATAGCAATCACCCCCGCGCAGAACACGTGCGATTGCTCCACCCCCCTTCGAGATATTGACACGCAAATTGAATCAGCACCTGTACTCGGTAGGGTCTACCTATGGACCAATTTTCGTTTGATTCCGCCGGTTACTTCCTGAGATATAGCAATCACCCACGCGCAGAACACGTGCGATTGCTCCACCCCCCTTGGAGGAATTCGCTAAACAAAGTCAGGTGCACCAGTTCACATGGTGGTACATATGTGAAAAAATTTTTGTTCGATTTCATGCAGTAGTTTTTGCTCTAGCGCGGCCACAAAAACTGGTCACACACATACAGACTCACACACACACAGACACACAGACAGACATTTTCCAAAAATGGTCGAAATGGACTCAGCGCACCTCAAAACGTGCAAATCCGTCAAAATTCGACATTCGAAAATTTTCACGAAACCAATACTTTCTTCTATATAATAGATATAGAAGAAAGTAAAAAGAAAGAATAGTCAAGCAATACAAAACTGGCGGATCTTGAACCTTGTGGATTATATGGCAGCAAAAGGCTCCAAATTGGAAATTTATTACTGGATTGTACTCAGTAACTCTTTTTTTTTTTGTAAATATATAATGTTAGTTTTTAAGATAAGAGTCGCATCAATAGACTCATGTACAGAAAGGATTTTCCTCATACACATATTTGAAAAATAAATACCGAAATAGACTAAATGCAGATCCTGATCTGAGATTGAGACTTTCAGACATCGAACCCAACTATCAACTACTTTGTTCCTTCAAGCAGCCACAAATATCCCATTAAGTTTTTTTCTTCAAAATCAAGGTATGTTTTAAGAACTAATTTATTTTTTTGAATAACTTGTTTATTATTTTTCTTGTATCTGCAGTTTCAATTTATTAATGTCTCTCTTAATCCGTGTTTAAAATAATATTTTTACATATTGCAATCAAATGCTATGAAAAGGAAAAACAAATTTAGTGTTTTTTTTTTTATTGTTTTCTTACATGTTACTTATTTTAAGATCAGGGGGTTTGCAAAATTTTTCCGATGTTACAAGGGGTTCGCAAAGAGAAAAAGGTTGGGAACCGCTGATATATATGAAAGAAATATGAAACATTGCATAGGGCAATAAATTAATAGAAAATAAATGCATAGCACAGCAGATAATACATTAACAAATAGCAGTAATGCAGGCTTACGAAAGGTATTATTCAATAAGGTTTCTCCAACTCTTCCCTATGTCTACACACTGTTTTGTTATATTCACACACATACATACGCCAAATTATATTTTCTAACTAAGCTTAAAGATTGCTAAAAAGTTTTGTACCTCAATAATGTATTCTAAGGAATTTACATAATCTCGTTCCGTCTGTATAAGCTCTTTCATTATTAGCTTCAGAGTCCTGGTGGGAAAAGAAAACCTTTAATATTTTACAAATCACTACATTTAAAAAGATTCAAATGTAAAAATAATGTGTATCCATTCACACTGCTACAATATTGAACTTTTGATGCATATTTTGAAGGCATTGTTTTTAAAATGTTGTCTTGTTAATGTTGAGTATATCATACTAAATTTAACATTTTGTCAAGAAAAATACTTTAATTGAAAAATGGTTTTGTTTTTAACTTACTTCGAGCTGTTTGTGATCTTTAGGTCGTACATTAACACTGCAGCAACCTTTTAAAATAAAATCACCACTTTTCCTATTTTTAAATTAACATTTTAAGACAATTCAATCTAAGCAATTTCAAAATTATGGCAATGCAAAAGCCATAAGCTAAACTTACGATATCAACTATAACAATAAAACATGTTGCTATAGCAATGCTGAATGCTGCAAGAAACTAAGAATTGCAATTATATTAGAATTACCTATTAAATATTTTATTATTTAAGAATCCAATAGTTTTGGAAATTACTACTGTGTCTCCCACCTACATTTTAAACAATCAGCACTTATAAAATTGCATACATTTGTAACTAGTTTAGGAGAGGAGATGCACCAATAAGAAAATTAGCAGATTGCAATTTAATCGATAAAAGATAATCGGTTGATATTTTTCCCTTGCAATTTAATCAATAAAAGATAATCGGTTGATATTTTTCCCTAATAAACCTCTTAGTTTTATTTTTTAAATGCACATTAATTCACCATTTTTTTAAAAATTAAACAAATGAATTTACTTCTTTTTTAAACTTCTTTCTTTTCCTTTCCTTTTAGCATACATGTAATTCCTCAAAATAGAAAAAACGCTAAAGGTTTTGACAGAATTCCTCGAATATGAAGATTGAAAATCTCTGCACTCTGCAAATTAGTGGAAAATGCTTTATTTCATTATTTTTCTAACTCCAGAGAAACAAGCATGGTATAGAAATGCAGGTTTCTTATTACCACCAAATTACTTATTGGGAGTTGCTTCCATTTGATTTATTTTTATTCCAAGTTGTTGAAATGATTTACCAGCTTTTTACTTATTAATTCCTAAACAGTGGATAGTATAATGCATGCTGAGCAAAAAGCACAAAATTATTCTTTTACAAGAATGTCTTTTTTTTTTTTTTTGTGACATTCCTGCATTTCTCTTCTTAAAACTTGAATTACAGAAAACGATGAAAGCAGCATTCTACAAATCTTAAGATGGAAATTCACAGCATTAGGCCAATTAGAGGAAAACTCTCGTGTGTGATTTCTTTGGTTTTTTTTTTAAATTTATTATTGCATTTTAGCTTGTATTGCAGAAAACTACATTTAGCAGGGGTGATTGTGAGTTCATAAAAAAATACCTGAAAGTATTAAGGAGAAAATGTTTGTGTGTGTGTGGGGGGGGGGGGATGTTTTTTTTTTAAACCAATGCCCCTATTACTTAAGCACACCTAATTTACGTATATAGTAATTAATTTCCTATCGAAGACAAACACATTTAAATAAGCGCTTCAATTTTTAACTGTTTGACATTTTGATTTTCATAAAAGACACAGAATTTCACTCAAGAATGTTAAAGTTATGGTTTTTTAATACAAATAAAAATATATTTCATTTATTTATATCCTAACTAAAGGTAATAAGCATCAAAAATGAGAAAATTCGATTCTCATATTGGATGCAAATAGATTGCATTCTTTTAAATGAAGGCATAAAAAAAAAAAAAAAAAAAAAAAAAAAAAAAAAAAAAAAAAAAAAAAGGTGCAAATAAATTTTTTTTATTAAAGTTTAAAAAAGAATGGCATCTGAACATTTCTATTTGATGAATATTATTAATAATTATCGGAAAAATCATCAAAAATCCGGAGGTGAGAAGATAAAAGCATAATTAAAAATATTTTATTTCCGGTATTTTCGAACATGAATGTACCAGAATCGATAATGAAAATACCGGAAATCCGGTAAAATACCGGAAAACAATCACCCCTGATTTAGTTATTGTTGCATAACACATTTTGTACAATATTTTCGTTCTACACATAATTTTAATTAAAAAAAATTTCTGTTGATCAATCAGCAAAAGAATGTAGATTATAAATTCTTGGCCAAATGGCTGATTATAGATTACTGCTGATTAATTCGTGCATCCCAACATAAGAGTTTACCTTTAGCAGTAATATGCTACAAGTCTTTAAAAAAGAGCATGGACATAGAATGAACGAGTTTATAATCATTTCAGAGCGATGTAAAACAAAGAACTTACTTCTTTGATTTAGCCTCTGAATCATTACTACTATTTTCAGAAAGAGATATGTGGTCTGTAGAATCGGAAGAAGTAGACTGATTTAAAAGGTGTGTGTTGACTGGAACAGGCCCTTTTACGGGATCTGGACGGGAATCGTAGATACATTTCTTGTCTAATTTGTCATTACTAGGCGTGTCCAGCACTTCAGATCTATAAAAAAATAAATAAAAATGCTTAAAACAATGGAAACAATATTTTTGACAAACGGTAATAAGAGGTTGAGTTTCAATCAGTTTCTCAGCATGCGAGTTTGTTTTACAAAAAAGTTTCCATAAGAACAGCAATATATTTATTTGTTTGACATACAAAGTATTTCAATTATACAGTCTAATGTATTCTTGATAAAGTGTTTTGTGCCATTTTTCAGTTGTTTAGTAAGAGAAGTCTTAAGAGAGGTAATTCTTGCTTCAAAACTAATTCTTGGTTTTTTTTTCCTTTCAATTTTCGCATTTAGTACTAAGTTATTAACTACCCCCTTGAAAAAAGATTGTTTTCTTTTCTGTGTAACACTAAGGAAACAGCTTATGCTATTGAAGAAGAAATTTTCTCTGCATATATTCTACTAAAAATTTCCTAATACTTTTAGAGTGCTTTCAGACAGATATCCAATCATGCCATAAGATTTTTTTTAAATAAAATGTTCCTTAGTATAATTAAGGAAAAACAGTTGAAAAAAACCAATGGATACAGAAAATTTAAAACTTAGTTTGTTAACGGTGTTTAGACATACAAGTTTTATACTTTTTACAGAAATAATTTTAATTGTCAGTGTTTTCCCTTTGGAAAATTTTTTGATTAGAGCAACATTATACGACAACCAGAAAGAAGTAAAAGTTTAAATTTCTCTTTCATCAGATCAAATCACAACTACTTACTTGCAAACACTACTTTTTTCTAAGGAACTTTGAAGCCTCTCTACTCGAAGCAAAGCAGTCTGCTCCCTGACTTCAGCCTTTGCTTTTTCAAGAGCATCATCCTGAAGATGCCACATTTGACACCATTTAAGCAGTCTTTTGGATGTTCTGCTTTCTGTATCAGAAGATTTACTTCGACCAGAACTGCGGAGAACATTATTCAAGTCCTACAAATTATTAAAATGTTACAGATAAGGAAATGGAAGTATTTTTGTTCAAAATAAAACTAAAAGCAAAAGAACATTTACTTCTTCAATCCTCACACTGACCTTTCCTTATACAGTGGAAGACGGTTAATTAAATTAGTCACTTTAATGAGTCAAATTGCCAAAAATAGAACAATATCCAGTTTTATTGAATTAAAACTGTTAAGAACAAACATGATTCATATAAGTGGCGGCTAGGTCACTACATAAAACTTTTTTCCTAGGGGGGGGGGTTGCTATTTAGACTGGATTTATATGTTTAAATAAAATTTATATGAAAAAAATTTGAGGTTCAGGGAATCCTTAAATTTTTATACATATATATATAAATATGTATACATAGTTATTAAATGTTAAACATTCACACTGATACTTAATTTCTTAATAATTAAATAAATGACAAGCATAACACATTGCATTGTAATCGACTTACATCAGGTGAGTTAAGTTTTATACAGTTAAGTATTTGTTGTTTGACAAAATTTCTAACAATGTTTACTGCACTTTTTCAAACAGAGGAAAAGCAAAAAAGAAATATTATAAAGGTTAAGATTGAACATGATGAGGGCACAAAAAGAAAAATTTTTGAAAATCAGAAAAAAAAATGGAACAAATGCGATATCCGACCTAGCCTTGGCGACTTTTTCTTGTTGGCGCCAAAGGACGTCGCCAAGCATTCGATGTACGACGCCAATTATCGCACATCGATCTTGGCGATGCTCTTTTGGCACCAACAGGAAAAAACGAAGATAAACATGCAAAGTATCCTACAATATTATGCAATACAATATAACACAATATGAAAAGGTTTTTTCAATACACTTACCTTGGATTTTTTAAAAATGCTTGTACCAAAAAGGTCGTGCAGGTATGTTCCGCCCTCCACCTTATACTAGTTTCTTTCCCACACATTTTCCCATCTACTTTGTTTCTGCATATAAATCCGTAGCCATCAGATATATTCTTTCTATTTCTTATTGTCATTGACGAACTGCATCGAGTACAAATAATTTCACTTTTCAATAACCCTACTTCCCTTAAAAATTCCAGAAATACCTCTTTGTTCTCAATTAATTTAAAAATAAACAAACGATTTGGCACCCCGGTACGACCGTAAGTTGGGCGAGAGCTAGAAAAAATAAAAGACGACTCATTTAACAGTTTCAACTGATATTTTTCAACAACGCTACACACCAAACTCATAATCGGTACGATGTATATGAGACAAAAAAAAAAAAAAAAACAAACAATTTGAAACTTTAATACTCTAAAATAAAGCTTTGGAAAGTTACCTACAGTTTCATCTGAAACTTTATTTTAGAGTATTCAAGTTTAAATTCCTTCAAAATCTCCCGAAGAGCAGAACATACCTTCACCTACCTTCTACAGGAACGGCCACGTGAGAAAAGAAGACAAACTGTGCTTCACTCAGAATTCACTCAGGGTTACCATACTCACAGAGCATCACCGCAGGATCCACCGAGCACCGCACGCCCATGACGTCACAGACATTGCGTTTTGTCCGGGGTGCCATCCAGAAATACTTATTGCCTTCGTTGGCGCCGTAGGTCGAATAACGCATTTGTACCAAAAAATAGCCTTTATTTCTTGTTAAACATACTGCATATTTTAAATTAATTAATTCATTGCTGGTCATTTGTGCATAAAAGTGGATTAAAATTTGGAAAAAAAAAAAGATTGTAAACAGCACTTTTTATCTTTTTCAGTTCTACTACTCAAATCAAATGGCTTTTTGAAAATGTTTAAACAAATATTAGGGCACAAATAGTGAGCTCTGGACTCTACCCCGGGTATTTCTTGAAGTTGAAGTTGCCAAATTCCAATTTTAGTCTTGAATCACCACCTGGAGCTGTATGTAGTAAAGCCAATTGCAAAACATGTTACATTTACCTGTTTTATTAACTAATTAATAATTGTAATTCAGTTTTATTTCAATTTAACTTGACTATGAATGATATTGATACCATTGGTTTTATTTCTTAATTTATCATTCATGCTCATTATTTTATCTTCTAAACATTGACAGTGAGGGAAAAAAAAAACCTTGTATACTAAGTTATAGACATTCCTTTTCATTGTATTTTAAAGAAAATTATGTTTGTTTTAAGAAGAGAAAACTCTATCACATACTTTACAAATCGAAGATGAGGAACATGATGATGACGAATGTCCATCTTGATGTGACACTCTAGTTTCTAGAAAAGTTTTTGATATAGATGCAACAGGTCCTTGAGAAGTTAGATCCTCAGTAATTAGTCCATGATGTTCAAGAAGTTGGTCTTCTCTTTCTTGAATATATGAATCTATATGATAGGACTCTTTTGAAGATGGATAGTAACTACTTGGAAATGAAGTGTAAGATCCTATAGGAGATCCATAACGCTTAGATGATATACACATGCCCATAGGGCCACCAGTGGATCGCCGTCGCTGATGATTTGCAATCCCAGAAGGATGAGGTGTGCTTGTGCCTCCTGGAAGCCATGAGTTCATTGGGGTAGAATGGGACCGCATAGTCCGGGGAGTTTGGGCTGCGTCCTCCGCTTCCCAGAAAGGTCCTCTGAGAGCATCCACTTCCATTTGTTGCTTCACTTTTTGAAGAGTGACTTGTCTAGTTTTTACTAGATCAACTGTTTCTTCACACCGTAATTTAACCATCTGAAACATTTTATGTTTATTTATTTAGAAATAAAGTCTAGAATATTCATACAAATGAAACATAAATGAACAAGTAAAAAAGTACTAAGTACAAATACTTAAAATGCAGGGAGCTTAAGAAAAATATACAAACAAACAAAAAATGTAATTGTAGGTCTTGTGGAATTAGAATAACTAATATAGAATGTGAGTTACTGTATTTTATATTAAAAGTGTCGTTTTTAGTTGTACTGAAAAATTCATTTTAGTTCGGAAACTTGGCGTGAAATCATAATCTTGGTAAAATTATTTTTGTAATTTATTGTTGTTCCAACTTTCAAGCAGCAAAAATAGGATATTTCATAACATGAATTTTTTTCTATAAATAAAAACAGAAAAAGGTATGTTCATGATTTTCTTGATGAATTTTGAAACAGCTAATAATATTTTCATTTTAGTTGATCTAGTAAAAAACGCTAGTTGACTTTTAATGTAAATAATTATTTTTAGTCAAGGTATAATTTTCAAAAATGCTATTAAAATAATTTTACAAAAAACCTATGTCACTACTTGAAACCTGAAATATTAACTATCTCTCCTATTAAATTAAATTACAAAATTTGCAAACAAATAAGGGAGGAGGAGGGCATGGGAAGCATCAAAACCAACTCCTCTAACCAGAGTTCCACTAGGCAGGACCACTAGGCAGAGTTCCACTAGGATTTATGATCTGAGATTCTCTTTTAACTTTCTGCCTAAATAATATCAGAAATGAAGAAAGTACTCAGCTTTATTCTGTTTGGCTAGCATTGACAATTAATGATAGAAAATTAGGAACAAAATTAATTAATAATATGTACCTTGCATTGCTCTAGAAGTTTTTCATTTCCTAATCTAGAAGCAATTTCCATCATTTCGGCAAATGCATCTTCAGGAACACATAAATGATTATCAGCATAATCTTGCAAACATCTTATTTGGTGAATAATGCCATCCAAACTTTCTGTGTTAGCAACACCCATATTTGAAGTAAATCTCATGGCATCTAATGCCCATTCATAGGACTAAAAGAAAACAAGAAAGAGAATCAGTTTTTTAATTATTTTTCGAAGACACACAAGAATAGCAATGTTATAAGTTTTGCTTCTCCTCTCACAATTTAAATAATACAAACATTTGACGCATTTTTCTAAGTGTAATTACTTCTTACCAGTGGGGTACATAGCACCCCCCACAGCGTGGGGGGCGCACGAGGCTTGAGGGCACACAATACAAAATATGGGAAGAATGAATTTAGAATAGCTTTATTCAGGTTTACTGAAAGCTCAAAAACTTTCTAGAATATTTGAGTTCATCTCTTGCTCCTAGTTGCACCAAACCAGACACATTTTCAGATTCATTTTTTATCCAAAATGCTTTTGTTCACAAAATCGGCATTGCGAAGTGTTTTCCTTTCACTTGGAGACATTAATACATTTTTATAACAATTGAAAATACTTCTTAGCACACTTTTTAGTAAATTATAGTTTATAAAACCTTTTTTAGAAGAAATTAAAAGACATTTTTTAAAATTAAGTACATTTTAGGCGACATGACATGCAAATACTTTGCTGAAATAAATATTTAAAATGTTGGAGGAAAAAAAGAAAAAAAAAAGCCCTTTCCCTCTTCAATTTTTGAAATTTCACTAAAAATTTTAGTTGGAGGGAAGTCACACCTTAATTTATTCCTAAGAGAGAAACCCCGTTATGAGCGTTTTGTACACACATCCGTACCCTAGTCCTCTTTGGACCACTTGATTCTATTCACTTACTAAAAAAGCTACCAGCATATTTGCATGGTTGATGACACTAGCATGATTCTTGGCAGATGGTTCATAAAAGTTTATAAGGGAGCCTGGTCTAAATCAACTGAAAAGATTGTATGATTTTCTTTTTGAAATGAATTAAATTAAGTTCTAAAAGTTACATTGTTAAAAAAGAGTAACAAAATCATTACATAACATAGTGTTGCTTAACTTAAGTGGGATTATATTGACAAAAATGAATATCAACAAGTTAAAACAACAATCAGTCCAAGTTATAAACATTCTTGTTTCAATCGAATACATGTTTGCATGATATTAAGAGATTGAATCGATAAAATTACAAATTTGCTTTGATTCTATTTCAATCTATAACAATTAGCATCAAACCAAGAAAACAAAACCAAAATTAACAAACTTTAAAATTAGGTAAAATTGAAGGTTTAAAACAAATCAAATGAAATTTTAAGGTCAATTTTAAAATCCTAAGAATAACTAATTTCAAACCAAGGACATTTTAAATGTGAAAGACTTAGAAAGAAAGTTCTCATACTTTGTCCATGAGTTGATAACATTTGGCAGTGTCTTCAATGCGTTCTCGGGTTCCTTCCAGTTTTTCAGAGAAAGAGCCGAGATGTTGCTTCAGTGAAAGGGCTAAATCTTGCACAACCTTGTCTTCTGTAGCTTCAGAACATTTCTCTTCTTGAGTCTTTGTAAGAATAGTTTCGCTGCCTAGTGTAGAGACTTCTTCCAGCAAGTCATTGCCCTTTTCAATCTGTCGCTATAAATTGAAGTGAAAAATATCTGTAGAATCATGAACATAAGTTTCATGCACAAATGAAATATTCAATTACTTCTCATGTAAACCTTTGTATTTTAGATAATATAATGTATTTTAGATAATAATGTATTAATCCAACATTTTAAAGTCACACAATGAATTACCTAAATATTGATCAACTGAAACATTGGCTGACTGAAAGAGTTCTAGTATGCAACTGCAACTATCTGCATACCTGATTGCTGAGAACGTTTCTATTTTGAATCAGGAAATCATTGTGCATGAATTATTATACCTGTTAAACAAAATAAACTTTTTTGCTTAATATCACTGCTTCTTTATTTTATACATTTTCTCTGCCACAAGTATAATTCGTTTCTATTTTTACCATTTTTCAGAAAAATAGACTGCCAAAACCCAAGTATTTTTGATAATTTACTTTCCAGAACTCCCTGCATGTTTAGCAGAAATTCACATGCATGTGTAATGTAGCATTATTATAAATGCCATGAATTCTAGCCATGAGCAGAGTTTATGAAATAGTATCAGCAAAAGCATTGATTTGTACTAGATTACAGGCAACACCGATTTATAACATCCTTTTATACAAATAACATAGCATGTGCAATCGCACGTAAATATAGTTTTAATTAAGTTAAGTAATTTCATCGAAACTTAAACACTAAGTTTTTAATAGTCAAACATCTTTTAACTCAGAAGCTACTGTTACTGGCTATTAAACAAAAACCTTCACAAGACATTAGCAAAATTCAACTTTTTCTTTTTTTTTCCTTCTTTTCATTACTTTTAGTGCTTGAACGAATCAAAACAAATGTCATAAAATGCTTCTTACCCATAAGATCAATTAGTATTATGAATTTTAAAAATTCAAAAAACCGCACCAAAGATGAAAATATATTATTTTCTTTTAAGCGCAACTGCGCAACAAAATAGCTTAGAAATAGAGCAGCGAAGCTCTTCCTCTTTTATCGGAAAAAATGAAAAGAAAAATGCATTGCTTTTTAGAATAGTTGTGGTGAATATTATTTTAAATATGTCACCCAATTTTGTACTTAAGAGAAATTTTTTAACTTTTTACAGCTGGATTATTGTGAAAGTATTTCACAGGATGCATGTTGCGTATGCAGTATTCATTAACATTGCTTGTCAACATTTGCCGATGCTGGGCGTAAGTATCTCCCAGTGTTGCAAAAAAAAAAAAAAAAAAACGGACGATCGCAACTCACCATTGCAATCGCTAATTCCCAAGTTTGGATTCAAGTGAAACGTTACAATCGCTACAAGATGCTATTCTACCGTAATTCGACTTCCAGTAGCGATTGCAATTTGCGATCGCCTCGAAGCGATTGCAATGGTGTTTCACTTGAATTCCTACCTTAGGCGGCCAATCAATTTTACTCAATGTTGGTCAATCTTCAAAATGCTTCATTCTTGACATTGACCATATTAGCCAACGGTCTAGCACAACAGTACGGCCAACTGTCTGTTGGCCGTACTGTTGTGCTGCAGGGATGCTTTCCTTTCTGTTAGTGGTCTTTCACTTTCATGAAAAAGTTTTTTTTTTCTTTAGGCAAAAAATTTCAAGTAGTATTCTTGGAAAAATTCAGAACTGTAAACTATCATTTAAAAAAAAAAAAGTTTCAGCTGTAAAAACAGACAGCTCCGATTTATACAGCGTTTTGAGACTTTAAACTAGCTTCAAGGCAGGACAGAAAGCATTCCTACAGCGTAATCATGTTAACATAAAGTATGAATAAAACATTGCAACGCTGACTTACAGGGCGGCCGAGAGAGCATGTCAACCAAAAGCCAAGTCGGGACTAGGGGCCCGACTCGGAACTAGAATAATGTAGACAGTAGAGGAGAAGGTCATAGAACGGGAAGGCTACAATAAAATTGACGTAGGGCCCGCCTTGGTTCCCGGTGGGTCGGTTAATAATTCATGTGAGATAAATTTAGTCTTCATAAAGCAAGTCGAATGTTTTTATTGAACTCTAACAGTGACATAGTTTGTCTGACATAAAACCTGCTTCAGACTATTAAAACACACCTGATGTCAAAAACATTAAATGTAATTTCCGAAAGCTATTTTAATATTTTACACATATTTAAACATTTTAAAAATAACCAAACGAAAAAAGCAACCCAGGGTGCTCTGTAATTACAAAATAATGAGTCATTTGAAGAACGTAGACCACTTAATTTTGTTGAAAGCCTTGCTCAACAATTTTTGAAGTTTAAATCGATGAATAAGTGCAAAAGCATGCAGCATTGTAAAATTATTATTAATGGTATTGTTTTACGAAATCAATAGTACAGAGCCACTTGAAATAATAGGAATTTCAATGAATCTATGCATAGCTAATGCCAAGAGTAATCAGATACATGTTAGATTTTCAAGCGACATGCTGGGAGATAGATAAGTAAAGAACGCCCACCCCATTGCGGCCATGAAATTTATTATCCATGTAGGTAGGCGTCCCACCAGAATTTAAATCTCGACACACCTCAATAGCGGCGCCTCTGAAGGCCGTAGATGGTGGAACTATCAACAACATAGGTGAAGTTTGGATGAATCATCTTTTTCCCAAACGCAATGTATTATGAGGATGATGGTCAGCATTGCTAAAGAGAACGTTTATCCTAATTGTAGTGTTTTTAACATTTATTCATTTTTTTTGCTTATTATCTTTAAAATATTAATGTGTGTGTTCAGAAACGGTTACTTACTGTATTACACTTTGGAAAATTGAAGAAGTATTTAAGATTTGTATTCATATTTATTACTTTCTTAGATTGAAAATGCAATTGACATTAACGTTTAACGGATTTGATGACAATATCGTACGATTAAAAAGAGCATGATTTTTAAACATTAACGAAAAACTACTTGGATATCTTGAATAGTTAACTTGGATGTATAAGTAAATATAAAATAAAATAAAATAAAACAAAAATTATTCTATGATCTTAAAAAATAAGTGGATAGCTCAAATAATCCTTTCGAGCTGCTGGAGCCCATGAACGATATTAAATAAAAGCCGAAAACAATCATTTATTAGAAAGAAAGATCTCCGCCCGATATTTTCTCTCAGAGCCTACAACAATTAAGCACTTGTTTTCCGTCACTCTTCACATTGCATGTACATCTAGGGGCTTTACTTTACTTTACTTTACTTTACTCACTCCAGGGTCCCCCGTACTTACCACAACTCGTGGTTCAACCGGGATAGGACCCTGAAGAGCGCTCTGTTCTTTTTGAACCAGAACCAAGGGTCGAGCAAACCCTTGGCCCAGCACCCCCAGAGGTGTCGTTTCACTTGAAGGACTTTGTGACCACAACATTTTTAACGTCCCCCAGCCACCATTAATCAAGACGAGTGGATCTTTGATCGGCTTGAATCGAACCCGGGTCCCTCCGGTCACGAGTCCGACGCCTTACCGAACGGGCTACCTCGGCCCACGTCCAGGGGCTATCCAGGGGCACTAAATTTTCGGGAGAGGGAAAAGTCTCCATTTACCGAATGAAATGGCGAATTTTATCGAACGATAAAACACGAGCATAGAATTATACTTCGGCGGCTCGTACAGGGGGGCAAGGGGGGCGACCGCCCCCTCACTTTTAAAAAGAAAGGGAATTTGCCCCCTCACTTTTTCAGGGTAAAAAAACTAATGATCGATTGGACTTCTTTTTTATTTTGTGAATGGATTTATTTTTCGAAAATAAAAGCTGCAAATTCCAAAGAATGGACTTTTTTCAGGTTATTTCACCAGAATGGAACTTAGAATCGGAAGGCGGAAGGGTATGGTGGCCATCCGTCTTAATTTTTGAGGCCATATTTCGTTTCTTTTCCTTTTTTTTTTTTTGTATAGATCATTTCATAATTTTAAAAATACAATTGCATAACAAGTCTAAAAAAAAAGAAAAAAAAAAAGGCTTCAGAGACTGCCTCCTAGCGCCCCCCAACCGCCCCACGTTTCTTTTGACCCTTCACTTTTTTGGTGCACCAGTCGTCTATGGCTTATACTTACATTTAATTAGAAATGTTAGTCATTATTAAAAAAAAAAAAAAAAAAAAAAAGCAAAAATGCTATTATGTTTTCAACTTTTCCGAATTGGTTGGCGAAATTAACCGAAGCAGGAAATTTTTCAAGAAATCACAGGGGCATCATGCTCGCTCAACTACTCGAAGAAGAACCACTTTACGGCTATAATGAAGGATTATAAGTTACAATTTTTAAACGTTAGCAAAAAATCATTGGACGTCTTGAGAAATTGTTATTAACAGCTTCACTTGGAGTCCAAGCACGGTTTATAAACAGAAGGCACAATGAAGGCAATTATTTATGTCTTAACGTGTAAGATCTCTCTGTCAGATGATTTCTTTCAAAACCTCTTTAACTCTAGAAAATGAAAAACAGACGGTTTTTAAAAGGCTCGTATTAAAGGAAAGGGATTTTTTAAAGGGAGCTAAACAGAACATATGGAACGCGTCTGGTTCACCAGGTTTTTCCGCTTTCGAACCAAAAATAAAACAGTCGGGTGTCGAGCCGGAAACGGTTTCCCAAAATAGAGGCCGCGGGTTGACAAAAAAGAAGAGCCATTCCAAAGATTTTTAGACGGAACGCGCTTGTCACGGATGAAGGGGGAAGGCTCCAGACGAGAAATGGAGGGAGGGGATGAGTTAGCAAAGAATAAGAAGCTTAAAAAATTAGGCAAAGTGCTTCTTTTGATGAAGAGAGAATGTAAACTAAATTTTAATTTGAAATAAGTAGAGCTGGTGGTCTCTATCTGTTAAAGGGCCCGGGTGCTAAAAACTAGTGGCCGCCGCTAATAAAAATCACGTTTTAACCAATTCCGACTGTATTTGAGGCTATACATTTTTGTAAAGCAAAAAAATGTAGAAACATGAACAAATATTATTCTGTAAAAATAAATGTTGTTTTTACAGTATAATACAGCTAATTTTATAGTAATAAACTATAAAAAATGCTAATTTTATAGTAATAAACTGTAAAATTGCTACTTTTATAGTACTAAACTGTAGATTTTCTAATTTTATGGCAATAAACTGCAAAATAGCTAATTCAACGAATTATTACCGTGCATTTTACAATTTTAAACTGGAGCCTCTGCTGCCAGTATTATACTGTTGTTTTTACAGTATAATACAGCTAAATTTTACGGTAATAAAGTGTAAAATTACTAACTTTACAGTAAGAAACTGTAAAATTGCTAGTTTTAGTTTATTATTGTGCATTTTACAGTTTTAAATTGGAACTTCGGCTGGGAGTATTATACTGTAAAACCAACAGTTAATTTTTTGCAGTGTACAAATATGCTTATTTAATGCGTGATTTTTTTTTTCTGAAGTATTTAGTACTTCAGAAAAGTTAAAATATTTGAAATTGTTTTTATATGCTTAATACAACAAGGCAATTCAAGAGTTATGCTCACATGCTTCACTGAAGATAATTTTGAGTCCATTTTAATTTGCAAAAAAAAAAAAAAAAAAGACTTGGTGTTTGTCATAATAATTGGAAAATTTTAATACAGTTAATAAAGCCATTCGAAAACAACTCATTAGCTTTATTTTCAACATGCAAAACAGTTTGTTTGAGCAGATTTCCAGGATTAATTTGTCATCTATATTTTAGTTGTAAAATTATACAAAGCTTTTGGAGCATTTCTCTCATTCATGATTTTCTGAGATTTTTGTATCATTGATTAGTTTGAAATCAGAATACATCTGGTATTCTTTTATACTTAAAAAAATGTAGGAAATCAGTAAATAAATAAAATAAAAATAAGAAACATTAAATTAATAGTTTTAGTTCAACTATAGATGATGCTAAAATGTGATCTGGACTTTTTCTGAAGTTAGAACGAGAACAGCGAGTTTAGGGTTTAAGAACTATTTGTGTTTTGTTGATTCAAATCAATTAATCCCCCCCCCCCCCAAAAAATACAATCAAATTATTTGTATCAAATCTATGTTGAAACACGCAAACACTCACACACACAAAAAAAAAAGAAAGAAATATTCTAATATAAGAAAATTTGCAAAACATTAACAGCTGGCAAAACACATGTTTTTGAAGTTAACGATACTTTTAAAACCATCATGAAATTTCTGCTTTATGCAAAAACATTAAACGTTCGGAACACGAAATGAGTAAAAATAATAATTCCTACTTTCTTGTAATTAAAGTTAGTTCTTCGAAGCGATAAAAAATAAATAATAATAATAACAGACACTTTGGAATCCTGCTTCATAAATTATTGGATGAACTTACAGTGAAATCATATCCTGATTAAACAGAACGCCATTGACGTCAATGATCTAGGGTTTTACAAGTGACATTTTATGAAAACATTTCTCTTTAATTTTTTTGAAATGTTATACTGTTTTTTTCTTTTTTGCACCACAGCACGAACCCGGAAGACGTGTGTTTTTCACGGCCGAAGAATAAATGCTGAAAAGTTTACTCATAAAAAGTGGCAACACCAATAACAATCCCTAACGCCGCCCCCTCTAGCTATTAAAAGTCAAGTTAACGATCTATATTCTTTATTCACAAGTATTTTGCACATAGTTTATCAGCGGGATGCGACCGCAGATCATAAAGCTATTTTTAAATCGTTAAAATAAATTTGTTATGGAATGCCGCAGAATGAAAAAAAAAAATATTTCATTACACAACTGTTTATTAGTTTATTGCGCAATTGATTTGTACTCTGAAAAAGCTTCTAGTCTAAGATTACAAAAACTTTCTAGTCTAAGATTACAAACAAGCTTTGTTAGAAGATTCGCGAAAAATGTTGCACCATTTTTATTTATTGCAAAAGGAAAAGCCAACGCTGTTAATAAATAATTATAAAGGGACGGTTTTTTTTTGGTAGAAATTCAATGAAAAGCAAAATTATTGCATACAAAACAACCGTAAAAATATAATAAATATATTGAAAGTGTATATAAGGAAAACAGTACGTGGTACGTACTACACATGATTAGATTATAAGAATGGTTTTATCGATAGAAAAAGAGATAAGAGAATGAATAGGCAAATAAATTGAAAGATGATGAATGGGGTGAGGGGGAGATTTCAGAATACCAACACTTATTATATTTTGGTAGGAGATAAAAATGAAAAAAAAAAAAAAAAAACATAAAAAATGTAACATTTACATACAGGCACGTATAAGAAAATTTCGAGATGAAAATGTTGACACTTTAAAAGTTTTCTGAGTAATGTAATGTTAAACATGATATAGAAAGATATTACTATAGTTCAACAGAGGCACAGTTGTGTAGGCACATGAACAGGTATGCCGATGTCAAAGAATTATGCGCTTAGAAGCATGCATGCATAAGCATATTATGTATACATTTTCTATTTATGAACATTAGGGTCATACAGGGTGCACGGGGGGGGGAGGCCCGTCCCAGGTGACACTTATCTAGGGGGTAGGGTTGACACTCAAAGTGAATTTAAGAGCGTATGAAAAATTATAAATCTATGGAAAACTTTACATCAATGCATTCATAATTTTTTGTAAGTTTTACTTTTTTTAAAAAATTTAAACTTTCGTTTCATAAAAAAAGTTTGAATTCATTAAATGAAGAGAAAATATTAAATGAGGTGGGTAAGCTAAAGTATCCAACTAATAAACTTAGAAAAATTAAAATTTACCTTTAACTACTTTCCGCCTTATTTAATTAATACAAACTAGTTCTTGATATAATTCGTTTCTTTTAGCGCCTTATTTTCATTAATTAACAGGGTCAATTTTACAATACATATACAGAGAATCAAAGCTCACACACTGTAAAAAATGAACTATTGTTTTTACAGTATAATACTGTGAACCGAGGTTCCAATTTAAAACTGTAAAATGCACAGTAAATAAACTGTAAAACTAGCAATTTAACGGTTTCTTACTGTAAAGTTAGAAGTTTTTTAGTTTATTGCCGTAAAATTTAGCTGTATTATACTGTAAAAACAACAGTATAACAGTAAAATTAGCAATTTTACACTTAGTACTGTAAAATTGCAAATTTTACTTAAAATTAACAATTTTTACAGTTTATTACTATAAAATTAGCTATGTTATACTGTAAAAACAACATTCATTTTTGACAGTGCACTGTTCGTTCCGAACCAGATGCAGATATCCCAGATGGAGAGATCCCTGGAGAGAACACCAAGAGCGGTTCATAATTCCCACGTTTCATGTTCAGTGGTGAAAGGGTAGGGGAGATTAAAAAACCCGAGGGAGCTAGGATTAAAATCCGTGGTATTAAATGAAGAGGAAGAGGAAAGAGAGAGAGAGAGAGAATGAATTCAATGATGATGACGGAAAACTGAAGAACTAAAGGGGAGAAAAAAGGAGAGCAGTAGAGGTTGAAATTAATTTAAAATGATAGCTGTTTGAATAGATAATGAAGTTGAAGAGTCGATATTTTAGCCGCTATCTTATTAGTTCTATCTAAAGTTCTAGCAGCAGGGTAGTTGTTAAAATGTGTTTTATTTTTTCCTTTTTTTCTTCGATGAAGGGCCCCCCCCCCTGGGGGTTGTAGCTGATAATTTCAAGGTTTCAAAAAATGTAAGATGATACTGAGGAAATGTACACTAAAAATGCATTTCATTTGAATACATGTCTAAAGTATATAGCAGAAAAGAATCAACCTTATTTGAATTTTGGTATAGTAAAATTGAGCGATATTCATGTTCTCTTTTAAATATATATATATTTTTTAATTGCAAACAATTCCAATGCTAGGTCAAGTTTTTCCAAAAATTCCAGGATTCACCAAACTATTTTAAGGTAGATTCATGCCATTACATTGTTATTCTTTTTAGCTGTTGTGGGACTTTCATCGTTTCACCGAATTTATAATTCAAAAATTCTCACCTAGTTTTAAAATTATTTTTAGTAATTTAAATGCTTTCTTCAGTTTATAGTATTTACAAAGGAATAGTTAAAACATCGAGATGAAACAGTAATGATTTCAATTATTTATGTCTAAGTCTCTCACATTATGCATATATTATGATTATTGTATGTGATAGTAACAAGTTATATTTATATTAATTTAGTTTATTTTTCACTTCTATCGTGAAGAGCTAACTATGTTAATTCCTCTTTGTATAGTGAAATTCTTAAGCAAAAATTTGAAAGTAATTTGAACATTCACAAAACATATGCGCTAAAAAAAAGTAAATTTTAAGTTAACTGACTTAAACTTACTATTAAATAAAATTGAATAATTCATCATGGTTTTTTATGTTTGAAAAATATTTATTTTGCAGAATAAAAAAGCTATCTTAAAAAATAAGTAATTTAGTGAAATTACAACCAAACTGCTTATTTTTCTATTTTCACTGATAAGATTGTAATTTTAACTGTATTTTATTAGCATTATTACTTTTCCTTATTATTTTCATTTATTTATTAGGTTTATTTATTTTATCGAAGTCAAAAATGGGTGAAACTTTATAAGTGAGCAGTTTTAAAGAAAATCGGCATAAATTTCGGTGTATCAAAGTACTAACCTATAAAACAAATTATAATTAAAATCAATCTATTAGCAGCTGAAAATGTAATGAAGAAACTATGTCACTGAGTTGTAATCAACAGCATTAAGAGTTCAAACAGCAAAAATGCATGATTAGTCCTTTTTTCATTTTCTGTTTTTGATTCTCAAAGCAAAACTGTTTTAACAAAGCTATAATTACAGATATGATTCATTGCAACCTGTAATCAGTTAGTGATAATTATAATCAAATTAGGTAATTTATAATAATTATCAAGGGTATCCTGGGAGGGGTGGGGATGTAGTTCGTGAGAATTATTATCAATTACTTAATTTGCTACAGTGTTACAAGGTATTTTTCATTTCAATTGTTTAAATTTTCTTTCTAAAGTAGGACGGTAAAAAACTTGACACATAAATTATTTATTTAATTATTAACTATCAAAATGAGCTATTCATTGAATAGGCAAGAGAAATACTTATTAGGTCAAATAATAAACCATTTCGGTTTATATATATATTTGATAAACCAATTTCAAGAGATTTATAGAAATGAAAAAAAAAATCTTCTTTTATTTAGAAGAAATATTATAAAATAAATAATTAAATAAAACATAATTTCATGAAAGCTAGAAATATGTTTGAGACCATTGCATGAATCAAAAGGAGGAAAAGCATACAGGACTCCCAGTTTTCATAAGTCGTCACTTGATACTTTATTAAGTTATTAAAAACATGTTTTATTTTCTTTCTCTTATAGCAGCATTTAAGATGAATGTAAAGTAATGTAAAGGATGTACATAACCTTTAACTGCACGACATAACTTCGACGGAATTCAACTGCTGATAGGCAAAGTAAAAAGAACGAACTACAGAAAAACCGAAACTTTTATGAACAAAAGTGATCCATTAATTATTGTGGGCCGGATAAAAAACCAAAATTTCCGAGCAAAAGCATAATAATAAATGCTACCATCAGACCTAAGGTCAGCGAACCAAGTGCCTTATCGCGTTGGCCGACACAAGGGCTACTTTATTACACACGATTATCTAATAAAAGCCGGCACTTTAAGTATACCCGGAAAAGCTAACTGCACTTGTAAAAGAAACTGAGGGTGGAAAAACAAGATATAGGGCAGATGGTATTAAATTATATTTCAAATATCAACTGTGTGCTGTGAGATAATAATGAATAACCAAGGGCGAGTTTTGTAATGAAATCGGCATTGACAAGAAAACGGCTCGTGGGATGGCAAGGAAGCAAGGTTATGTATCTTTCAATAATAATTACTACCAAGAAATTAGGGGAAAAAAATTCAGCCTACTTAATAAATGCTTGGGAATTTTCTTCGAATCAATCATATCAGTTAGGTATTTCTAATTAAGTTAACCGGCTACTTATTGTGGGATGACAATTTCGAATATACTTCGAATTTGCCAACTTATTTTGTACTTAAAAATAATGATCTATATTCGCTGCTGGTGTGATCGTACGGTCACAACCGCAACATGAACAATTTCTTTTAAAGGCAGCTCATATATCTGTATCTCAGAACCAGAACGACGTAAGTCCAAAAATGTTGATTTTCAGTTTTTTGCCGCATCGTATGTAGATTCTTATCGCATATCGACACATGAAAACGTTAATCTAGAAAAAGAGCGCGAGTCTAATCCTTAGCATGCATCCGACAATCGTTTTCGCTCTCTACTGAAAAGTTACGAAAATGGACTTACGTTAGTCTGGTTCTGAGGTACACATATTATATAATGATACATAACCCTTCCTTGTATTCACATACTTAAAAATTATAAGCCTACGTTTAAAATTTGGGGAATAAGATGCAAAGTACATAAAAATGTCACGCTTGTGCAAATGAATAAAGCATAATATAAAACGATATGTGAACGAGGTATTGTCATTAAACCATTAACTAATAAAAGAAAATCAAGAAACTAATAGAAAACAGATTATGAAAAAAAAAAAAAAAATCCCAACGCCATGTTTTTTTAGCTGGATCAAAGCAAGCTCGTTTTCAAAGCAACTACAACACAAAGAACACGGATGTTTTCATAGTCAGCGAGCATTGGACTTCCGAACTGTTGATAAATTTCGAAAAGCCACTTACCCTTAATTTTTGAAGCTCATACATTTCAATCTTCTTCAAGAAGTGGCTAACCGAAAGAGTTAGGTAGCGGTGCAAAGGAGTCGAGCACCAAGTTTAACTTTTTTACCTCGCACTTGAGACTTGAGAGGATCTTCTTTTAGAAGTTCAAGCATTTTCCACTCGCGTTGCTTAAGCATGACCGATTTTTCTTTTAGCCGCTTGAAATTCAGTAAATCCATAAGTTAAGAAAATAGCTCTGATAAAAAAAGTTTCAGATGTGGACACGAAATAAACAAAACTTCAGTAGAAACGCAGCACTTAATTGTAGAAACGTGGAATTAATTCCATTGTTAATCACAGACTTTATCTCAGCAAAATATTTGCATACGATTCAAATTCACATACGAACTATTTTAATGAGTGATAATTCAATTTTAAATAGAAAATGAAAAGCTGAGTCTTCTAGCAACTTTTTTTGACGCTGGTAGACTCTTGTAGTCAACCAGGTTTCAAGTAAAAAACTCGGCTGTTAAACTGTTCATAACACTTTTCAATTCGTTTAACACGCTGAAGAAAACTAATCTCGCAGTTACTAAATACGAAATTGTTTCAATTTTTGATTTGAAATTATTTTCTGGCATGATGTGGCATTTTTAATTAGACGACAATAAAATGCAGTCAAAGTTTTAAAATATTTTCGGTATTATTTTATATTCTGGTTTAATGAACAGCAAACTGATACTTGAACTGATACATCATATGCATATTCTAGACATTGATAAGAGACATCATATGAATATTCTCAGAAGTAGTGTGCTGACGTCACATATAAACCACAAAGCCTCAACAAATTTTCAGATTGTTTTAGTATTTTCTATTCAGATTGACACTTAAGTATAAACATAGAATTATTTCAAGGGTACATCATTGAATTATTTCTCAATGTGAATTTATTTTTAGCGCAGTCATTTCACGCAAAAGTCAAATCTTTGCTGTTTTACATTTTTGAACTCCTTTAACCAATTAAAAAAACAGAACAAGGCAGACGAGTTCATTAATTTTTTTCTGGCAAGCAGGTATTATCAGAATAGTTATTTCTTGTGATACCAATTCATTAAGTCACTTTTCAAGACACTTTCAATAGAATAAGCTTCCTTATTTCTAATAGCAAAAAAGACTGAATTATCACTTTCTGATAAGTAAGTATTCAAAGGATAATCCTGTCACCAAAAAAAAAAAAAAAAACTTTCAAAAGTAGCTATGATTCCTGCGTTTCCTTACATTTTTCAAATAAATCCACAATGTGACCCTTGACTGACAGAAGTTTCTTTTCTTTCTGTTCAGATAAAAATGCAACGATCCATCATGTTTAATC
Organism: Uloborus plumipes; assembly: GCA_038373865.1. NCBI lineage: Eukaryota > Metazoa > Arthropoda > Arachnida > Araneae > Uloboridae > Uloborus > Uloborus plumipes. The sequence continues at coordinate 91,163 of JAXGGA010002771.1, read as the reverse complement.
GCATAAGAGATGAACTGCTCCAAGTTGAGAAGTTCCAGACCTCTTCCAAGGATGAACGTCCTCCACAGTGAGGATTCAAAATGAAAATAAGTGAGAAACTGCTGTTGCTCGTTTTCTGAAAAACTACGCCGCCGACATCAGGTCGTCGAATCTTTTGGTAAACTTCCACTTTTCCTACCGAATTTCACCTACCAACAAACGCTACGTCTGCCTTCTGACAAAGAAGATGTTTTAAGCGCCACCATTAATCCAGGAGATGCAGTTAGATCTTGTTTCCAAGCACGACTCTCATTTTTTTTTTCTCCTCTTCAAAAATTCAGTAAAAATAAATAAAAGATACATTTCTTACGCTTCTCTTTCCTTCGGAGGTAGATTAAAAATAACACGTGATTCAGATAAGTGGGATTTTACATGTACCAAGATGCCTTTGATGTCGTTCCAGCAAAAAGGAATTAGTTCTTGTTATGGTGTGCAGTAAATTCAATTTCTTATCTAAATGGATTTGCCATTTATTTAACGCGATTAGGCACTTTGTAGCTTTTCAGATAATGTTTTGAAACTTTGTTCATCTTTTCGGAAAAATTCCTTCCGACAAGATAATATCACTTGCAGAATACTATTAAAACAACGAAAGAATAAATGCTTTTAAAAAATGTTATGAAGGGAGAAACGGTAAAATCAAAGTCTTTATTTCCTTACGATGGCTTTAAACATACAAACTAAGAACTATTTAACAACTGTTTTGAATAATTAAATTTTACTATTCAATGCGATTGTCATCTCCGAGGAAGAACTTTTTAAATCCAACATTTACTGCACACATTTTTAATGTAAATTACCACTGCGTAAATGACTAAGAATATTGTGACATAAGACGTGATATAGAATGAATTCATCGAAAGAGTTTGGTTGCAGGTTTCTCTTTATTAGCCAAATATAATGAAGAACGAGACATCTGGAATTCTCCAAAGATATATTCGTGATTTTGTAAAAACTTTGAAAGTTTCAGTTACTGAGAATACTTGTTACACTAATTCATAAATAACGGGGTGCTTTCAGTTCTTTTAAAAGATATCAAATTGCCCATTATAACTGATTCAATATACACTGAAGTGACAAAAGTCATGGGATAGCAATATGCAAATTTTCAGATGGCAGTAGCATCGCATAGAACAGGTATAAATGCGCAGTGCTTTTACAGAGCTTTCATTTCTGTTCAAGTTATTCATGTGAAGAGGTTTTAACGTGATGATGACCGCACGACGTGAATTAACAGACTTTGAACGCGGAATGTTAGTTGGAGCTAGACGCATGGGTCATGCCATTTCGGAAATCGTTAGAGAATTCAACATTCCCAGATCCACTGTGTCAAGAGTGTGCCGAGAGTATGAAATTTCAGGCATAACATCCCACCATGGACAGCGCAGTGGTCGACCGCCTGCACTTAAAGATCGAGACCGGCGACGTCTGCAAAGAGTCGTAAATTCTAACAGACAAGCAACACTGCGTCAAATCACCGTAGAAATCAATGTGGGACGTACAATGGACGTGTCTGCTAGAACTGTGCGGAGAAATTTGGATTTCTTGGGCTATTCCAGCAGAAGACCGACTCGAGTGCCTTTACTGACAGAACGACATCGCTTGCAGCGACTCTCGTGGGCACGTGAGCATATCGGTTGGTCCCTAGATGAATGGAAAACCGTGGCCTGGTCCGATGAGTCACGATTTCAGCTGGTAAGAGCCGATGGTAGGGTTCGAGTGTGGCGCAGACCCCACGAAGCCATGGACCCAAACTGTCAGCAAGGCACTGTTCAAGCTGGTGGTGGCTCCGTAATGGTGTGGGCTGTTTTTTCATGGCATGGACTTGGTCCTCTAGTGCGACTGGACCGAACATTGACTGGAAATGCTTATGTGCAGCTACTTGGAGATCACTTGCAGCCATTCATGGACTTCATGTACCCAAACAACGATGGGATTTTTATGGATGACAATGCGCCATGTCACCGGGCCACAACTGTTCGCAATTGGTTTGAAGAAAATTCTGGACAATTCCAACGAATGATTTGGCCACCTAGATCGCCCGACATGAATCCCATTGAGCATTTATGGGACACCATCGAGAGGTCTGTTCGTGCCCAAAATCCTGCCCCATCAACGCTTTCACAATTATGGACGTCTATCGAGACAGCATGGCTCAATATTCCTGCAGAAGACTTCCAACGACTTGTTGAGTCCATGCCACGTCGAGTTGTTGCACTTCGCCGGGCAAAAGGCGGGTCGACACGATATTAAGAGGTATCCCATGACTTTTGTCACTTCAGTGTATGAACACATTTTTACATAGTTATACATCGTCAGTAAAGTTTCTTTACTGGAATAGAAAGAACGTCGCAGTACAAAAGAATCCGTTTGTTTTTCTATACCTCTTTATCACATCGAAATATAGTAGGCTATAAGCTTCATGTTATTATACATAATAACAAATAAGCAAATATAAGGAGTCTACGGTATTTGTTTCTAGGTTACCTAAAAGATTTCTTAAGTAATACTTTTCTTTCTTTCTTTCTTCCGCTCTTTTGGAATGGAAAAATAGCGAAAATAAAACTTCTTGTGAAAATTTCAAAAGTGCAAATAATTGTAACGTTGAAAAGTAAAATGAATAAGGTTTCAATAGAATCTGCTTTTGAACCTGAAGTACTCCCGCTAAATGGTAGACTTTGCACCCTGAGGTATAACGGCAGTTGTTAGTTTTTCATTTCGCTTCTTTTTTAGCCTACTTTCCCGTTAAAAATAAAAGAAAGACGAAAAAACTATTAAAAGTACCTTAATGCATCTAAAAAATATCGCCAAGTCCAAAAAATATCGCCAAGTTAAAAAAATATCGGCAAGTCCAAAAAATATCGCCAAGTTAAAAAAATAAAAAGGTAAAATGAATATCGAAAAATTAAAAATTTGAAAGTAGGGTATTGAGATGGGGAATTTGTGTGTCGGTCGGTCGGTCGGTCTGTCTGTCCCCCCCCCCTAATAACTTTTGAATGAACATTCCGATTTGGACAAACTTTTTTTTGTTGGAAAGATCTCGGCGAGTACAGCTCATTCCCATATTTGATTTTTCGATTTGAACAATTTTTGGTTCAACTTTGAACCGTTCAAACAATCTGTCCCGCGATGCTAACTTTTGAGTGAACAGTCCGATTTGAACAAACTTTTTTTTGTTCGAAAGATCTTTTTAAGGATACTTCATTCCCGTATCTACATTTCCGATTTGAACAATTTTTCGTTCAACATTGAACCGTTCAAACAAGCTGTCACCCCTAATAACTTTTGAATGAACAGTCCGATTTAAACAAACTTTTTTTTGTTCGAAGCATCTCGGCAAAGATACTTTATTACCGTATTTAAATTTTCAATTTGAACATTTTTGGTTCAACATTGAACCGTTCAAGCAACCCTTCCCCACCTAATAACTTTTGAGTGAACCGTCCGAATGGAATAAACTTTTTTTTGTTCGAAAGATCTCGGTGAGTAGCGCTCATTCCCATATTGGATTTTTCGATTTGAACAATTTTTGGTTCAACTTTGAACCGTTCAAACAACCTGTCCCGCGATGCTAACTTTTGAGTGAACAGTCCGATTTGAACAAACTTTTTTTTGTTCGAAAGATCTTATCAAGGATACTTCATTCCCGTATTTACATTTCCGATTTGAACAATTTTTCGTTCAACATTGAACCGCTCAATCAAGCTGTCACCCCTAATAACTTTTGAGTGAACAGTCCGATTTAAATAAACTTTTTTTTTTTTGTTCGAAGAATCTCAGCAAGGATACTTCATTACCGTATTTAAATTTTCCATTTGAGCATTTTTTCGTTCAACATTGAACCGTTCAAGCAACCTTTCCCCACCTAATAACTTTTGAGTGAACCGTCCGAATGGAATAAACTTTTTTTTGTTTGAAAGATCTCGGAGAGGCTTTCCCATACATTCCCATATTTCGCTTTTTGATTTGAACCATTTTTCGTTCAATATTGAACCGTTCAGAAAAAAAAATTAACATTAGCGTCTACGGGGAATTTAAGTTGAATGTTGATCCTGAACTTAAAGTCGGATTTCCTTCAAACTAACTTTGTAAGAAAATGGTTTTGATAAATAATGTTTGTAAAGTACTTTTCTGAGTAATCTTCTGTGAGGACTCTGATTCCGACTCCGACTCCGCAAACATGGCGGAAATGCAGGCTCAAAAAAAAAAAAAAGACTGACTGTGCAGACGTTTTTTCGTTTATTTATTCATTTGTTTTATTTTTATTATTATTATTTTATTTTATTATTTTTTTTTTTGGCAGACGATTTTTTTGTAACAAAAATTTTTCATTCACGAGAACATCATTTTATTCTTTATTTATATTTAACAACTGGCAACGGATTAAAAGTGAAATTCGAGACATTTTATTAACGGACGAGTTTTTTTTTTCTTTTTTTTTTCTTTCTTTGATAAAATGTGTTTTGATGCTCTTTGTACTTTTATTTATTTATTTATTTATTTTATTATTATTATTATTATTATTATTTTTTTTTTTGAAAACGATGGAGGATTTTTTCTACGGAGGAACTGTAACAGTTACACTCTTTAAAAGGTGCGACAAAACTTTATTTATTCGTTAATTACTTTTTACGTGTCTATTTCATCTGATGAGAGGGGTATATTTTGCTTTTCGAAATCAGCTCTAAGTGCTAAAAAGGTATGTTTGACATAATTTTCAGTCTCAGATAATCAAGAGAATAATGATCAGATGCGAGAATGCCGATGTCGATGTACGGGAAAGTAGGCTCGTTTAGTTCTTGGCAGAACTTCTTGTTATTTTTTAAAATGAAAGTGAAAATTATCTGAATTTCTCTACCAGAACATGTGAGTTGATGAACAAATCAGTATTAATTCCGAATTTTTAGGATTCATTCACGTAAACGCTTTAACAGTGCTAAATAAATTAAATAAATAAATAAAAATAATAATAATAAAAAAAAACCCATCTTCAACAATGGTAAACTTTTCTGTTTTTACATCCTACATTCGTAAATCTTTATGGAAAGCTGAAGGGTCAGCTAGTGTTTCGATTATTTCCAATCGTGCTAAATGAATTTGCTAGCTTTTTTATTAAATTAAAAAATAATGTGGTATTTTCGAACATTGATCCAAGTTTTGACATACTTTATTACCTCGGTAAAACTGCATAGTAATTTAAATAAGATTCTGAAGATTTTCCACATGAACTGAAATGCAGGTGAAATAAATCAAAATATCTTTCGCGGCCTCTGCGAATCTGAATTAATAAGATTCTTCCAAACAACAGGCACGGCATTCGTCTGTTGGCTTGACATTCAAACGAAACAGAAAGTCCATTATGATATCCCAAGTTCATTTCCTCCAAAGCAGTTTTATGTGTATACAAGTAAGTTCACGAACTAGTAGAATAATGAATAACCAGCCAGAAGCAGCGGGTCTTTTCTTTCCTTTCACACTTCGGTATTAATAACAGACAGCTTTTAATGCAGCTACAACTGAGCACCCATTGACTTGCTCTGACGCTGACCCTGCCTTGGCCTAATTGCTTGGTGGTACTACAGCAGCAAAAGGAACAACTTGTGTTTTCATCCATACATGGTTCCGAGTTGATTTTTTTTCTTGCAGGATTCAAGTTTTTTCGCGCGTTGTTTCGTGGTCGACATGTGATGAAGGTCTCAAACGAAAACTGTTTGTTTACTTTTGTCGGGATCAGCAAACAAAAAAGGCTTTTCTCTTATATACAAACGTCTAATCCATGAGCTCAAATTAGTCAAAAGATGATTGCTTCATGGAAATACCATCTTAATAAAATATACATCAATCTTAGCGAAAAGAGTAACAACTTTTCATCACATGATTTCTAATTTTTATTGACTTTCTCATATTTTTATTTACACGTAAGCAACTTACATTTAGTAGAATTTATCTATCGTAAAAAAGTAATTTTTAATTAAAAGCTAATTAATTAATTGAATGCTGAATGGAACAAAAGGATTTAAAAGTCAAAAAAATATTGCAATCATTTAACCGAAAAGCATCTTTGACTTTCTTTCTTTTTTATCAATATTTTTCTCTAATTAATTTATCCATTCATTTACTAGAAACAGAAACTGGAATGGAGTAATAGTACCGAGGTAAAAATATAATTTACAAAATTCGTTGTAACAAAAACTAAATTAAAAACTATTGGCATGCACTGTGTACAAATCAGTCTTATTTATTTATTTTCTTTGATAAGAAATATGTATAAACAGCGCTTGTAATAAAGATGCGAAGTTGGAAGTTGAAAGCAAGCAATGTGATTTATTGACGAGGCATTTTCCAGCAGGTCATATCTCATATTGTTTGTCGATATGACTTGTCTTAAAAAGTCCTCCCTGTGCGAACCTGCGAAGCCATCAACGTCCACACTTCAGAAATCCAGAAATACATTTAGCGCTTAAGTGACCACTCTGCTGCAATTCAAGCAAATTGCTCAATTGCTTATGTATCGTTATGTGATCGACCAGTTGGTCTATACATCAAAAAGGCGGATCCAGAAAGTTTTTAAGGGTGGGGCGATTGACCTTTGGTACATTTTACTATGCATACTGGTTTAAAATTTTTGTCCACAAAAGTTTTGAACTTCAATTCTGAAATACTTCCGGGGGAGAGCCTCGAAATTTTTTCCCCTAACTTCGCTGAAACTCGTATAAAATTGCATTTTAAAACTTCAATACCGAAAAATTATTGGTAAACATCGCCCCCATCGCTCCTCCCATGTATGTGCCCCTGATCATCAATTTGTTATTTTAATCGTGCTTTCTGTTTTCTCATCTTACCAGACGAAGAAAGAGTATTCGTCAATTTTCACGAAAAACAAAATATACATCAGCCATCGGTTCACCGCTGAATATATGAAAACTAAATATGTGCAGACTTTTATTTTTATTAAATATGTGTAGACGCTTAACATTATTTCAGTTTGTTCAACTGTTCCGGTATAAACAGGAGTATTTGCCTATAATACAAGGAACACATAACATAAGAACAAAGATAATAAAAATCTGGGCGGATGTCGGAGAACGAGGCAGGTAGGGGGAGAGAAGGGAGCATCGAAAGGGGAGAACATGTGGCTTTTCAGCATCACGTGTAAAAAGCTGCACCCGATGCTATTAATTTCAACATCTGCCGCTGTCCGTCACGTTTCGGCGATGGCCAACATCTGACTTGCTGAGTTGTAGAGTCATCTCTGCATACAAAACCTCACGAAGAGCTTCGGGACGTTGGGGGTGTTGAACAAGAATTAAAGGGACACAAACTCAGATTTCAAAGGCATTCATTAATTGGCAAGGCGATTTAGGTTCTTGCTTCCTTGCTTGTGGAACTTGGAATTGGTAGGAAAGTCTGCTGTCCATAGTCAATGTCCAGATAGTTATTTTAGAATTAATAAAGTATTGCCACAAGTTTGTCATTGAAAAGTCTTAAATGGCTGTTTAAAAGTTTTAATGACAACGATGAACTTAGGTCTTGGGGCTTAAAACTGAAGCTTGTCAGATAGGGAGTAAACTAAGTTGCGAGAGAAAATCTGTACCTCAGAGCCAGACTAACGTAAGTTCAAGAATTGCGATTTTCACTTTATTACTGCATTGTATATTATTTCGAATCGATCCATGAAAACGTTAGCCCATAAAAGAAATTCTTTCTAAAATTATTTAGCGACTTTAAAACAGAGTGAGTGCCATCCTTTGTATGCATCAGACAAGCATTTTCTCGCTCTGCTGAAAGATAACTAAAATGGACTTACGTTAGTCTGGCTCTGTGGTACAGAAATTTTAAAAAGATGATTAACCATCTACGGAACTGAGACTTAGCAATGTGTGCATAAAAAAAAAAAAATAAATAAAAAAAAAAAAATGTGAGTTAAAAAAAAATATTGGAAAAATTCAAGTAATGGCAAAAGTCTTTCGTTGAAAGAAATAAAAGAAATATTATACCAATAATAAAAAAGGCTAAATATTTTAGTTACAGCATTCCTATTGAAAAACAATATCGCTTTTTATTACCGTCTCAGAAACCTTATTAGCCTTATTTTCTAACCTTATCAAGAAGTAGCTCACTTGATTCTAGAAATGTCGGTTGATTTCAGTGATTTTATTGAATTTTATTCTGTACTGAAAAGACAACTATAAAATTTCATCACAATGATAAGGTGCTCCAGACACATCAGTAATCGTAATGCATGCAACAAATGTTTAGCTTTGTTACATACAGTATTGTTATCTGTAAAGTGTTTATTATATGAAACAAGGACTAGAAGAAACGTGCAAACACACACTAGATATTTCTGCAGAAGTTTGTCGAAATGATTTTGTACTGAATAAAGTGACATTCCATCTCAAATTAAAAAATAAAAAATTAAAAAAATCATTATAATACGCAACTTGAATAATTTTCGTAAATAACTTTAAAAAAAAGAAAAAAAAAAGAAGTGTATTTTGAAACTTTGGACAAAAAAAAAAAAAAGAGAAAACATTTTGAATGTATTTCAAAGACTGCATTTAACATGGTCAGACTTGACCGTGAAAGCATTAGTAATGACAACAGCTATTAAAACACTTTAGCGAAAATTGCAGTGTAAAGGTTTCTTTATTATTTACTTAACTGCTGATCTTTTCATGGTCAAACTCTAGAAATTTCTGGATGCATTTATTAGACTACATTAAATACCATGAACATTTTTTTCAAATAATTTCAAAGAACACTATCTCAAAATTTCTGAGCTTAAAAGTTTTTAAATTTATGGAAAAAAATATATTTTCGAAAATTATTCAAGTTACATACTACATTAAAAGCATGCAATTTTATGAAAAATGAGAAATTCGAAAACCCTGCAGCTCCCGTAAAACTTTAGCTATCACATTTTGAAGCATAGTAATTATTATTGTTATAACTGGTAAAAAGAGGCAAATAACGATAGAATGTAAACGTTACCAATGTGATATATCTGCTTCTTTTTTCACCTACGCTAAGCTTTGAACACAGGCCACATAATATATTTCTCAATGTGGTGCTATAAATTTAGTAGACATCAAGAAAAAACTTTTCTTACTGTTTACTAGAACATTTTATTTGGAAGCAAACTCATATAGTATGGCAGTATGAACATAAATTTGTCAGCATGATAGGAATTCAGAAACTAATTTTTGAAAATGTTCTGAGATGATATTTAAAGATCTTTTTCTTTCAAATTTTATCTAATCAGTAAAGAAAAATGAGATGATATTTAAATAAAATAAATAAATAAATAAAATCATGGTATATACATCTCTTGAAACAACATACAAAGTTATATAAAGTTATTACGATTGTCAAGATGGCACTAGTATTTCATCTTCAAGAATTACATTTTGTTTCACATTAAAAAATGCAGAACATGTTCTGGCTAGCTTATTGGAGACGTTACGAAATATCTGTAAGTTTTGCACTTTCGATACAGTTCCAGAGTTTCTAAAAGGCCTTTTCACACAAAAGCAATATAAATAGGGTTTAGCAACAGCATAAGCATTGGTAAATAAATTGAGGACAATTGAAGTGTATCTGCGGTTTGTTGCACAAGTGTCTTGTTCATAACACGAAATGAGTTCATGAGCTTTTCTGGATGGGAAAATCGTGGAAAGATTAAAACTTACATCCGGAGTAATATTTAACACCATTATCTTCTCAGACGCTTCGTCAATTAAAATCCACATAAAATCATTCGTTCTGCTACATACAAGTTTCGTAGCGTTATAGCTTTTCTTAACTGCCGAGCTTGTATTTAGGCCAACGGCATAAGTGTTTTTAGTTGCAGAAATTCCATTCTTCCAAGATTTTGAGACGAAAGTTGAAAACATTTGGTGTGACGTGAAACACAATTCAGTGATGGTGTCCCACGCAAGTTCCATAACGCAAGTAAAAGTATTCCAATTGCGCTTGGATGCTACACAAACAGACTGCCATAATTTCGGAAGATACACATTGGAATACATCCAAGCATCTGATGACACATTTTGAAAAAAGTTCCAAAGAGCGTAGTTTAATTTCAAATTGTATTTCCAGACCAATGGAACAAATTCTTGAATTTTAAGCCATAATTCTGGAAGCACGTATTGCATTACTTTCCACAAGTGGGGGGAAATGTAAAGAATGTATTCCCACACCTGATAGCAGATATTTTTGAATAAAAACCAAGCTTCAGGTGAGTACGTACAAACCAGGTAGCCAAGGTCCGAGGCTAAGTTTTCAAGCTGAATCCATACAGTTGGAGCGGAATTGCGTACTTTATCCCAATATTTTGAAATACCATTCTTCAAGGCGAACCATACTTTAGGTATTGAAGTGATAATGCTATTCAACAGGAACGAATTCATTTCAGTCAAATTTTGACTGAACAGACTGGTAATAGTACTGATGGTTTTGAGCACGAATTTCGTCAGAAAATTTTTCTCGTCTGACTTGGAGCTAATTAACTTTAAGAAGCATTTGGAGCCAATGTATGTTATATTTGTTGCATGACAAGTCACGGCATTTGTTAAATACATCATCAAAAGGCTTGCATTTCGGAAACTACTTTTAGAGAACTTTTCAGATCTACTGGTGGTGGCTAATATTACTTTTTCTACATTATTTGCAATTTTAACGTAAATATCAAAGAATATTAGTGCGATTTGCTGTTCTTTATAAAGCTCAATTTCAGTCGCAAGTTCTTTCAAAGTTGTTAGAAGTTCTTGTTCGGCATCCTCGACGGAAGTATTAACAATTTTCAATCCAGTTTTGAGGTCTTTCATAACTCTTTTACTTGCAGTGAGTGAATTTGTGGAAATTTTCCTCAAGGCGAAAGACGACATAGAAATAACTTCGAAGAAAGCTTTATAGACAATAGGCATGCACTGCACAACAGTCTTAGCCGTTTCCGTCACTTCACAAGAAGCGTTGTAAGAAGCAGAAACTACAGCGATCATTGCATCATTTCCATCTGCAAGTACTATAAAGAAGCTTTTAGACACATCAGGCTTAATTTCTGTAAAGGCACTCATAACAGCAGGACCAACAATCACAGCAGATGATTTTGAAGTTCTCAGAATTTCGATTGCTGCTTTTAAAAATATTGGAGCTGATACTTGTAGGCCACGAAGTACTGACGGAGAAGCATTCTTTACTCCACAGAAAGATTCAGCAACAAGACTTTTGGAAGCGAAGAAAATTGTAGAATTAACTTCAATTATGATATCACGAAGAATTGGAGTAGCTTGTTGGATCAACTCTTTTTCTCGACTTACCATGACTTTCAAGAATGGGGTTACATGTTTAGCACCAGAAACAATGAAAAGTTTCACGATTTGAATTACATTGCCCAACATTTTGAAAAAGCTTGGAAATGCATCTTTTAATTGTGGAAGAACTTCAACAGTTCGAGACAGTAAATAGTTCAGAAATTTCAAAAAACTAAAGCATCTGTTGAATGAATAAGCGCATGCATAAATGAAATAAACAGAAACATTACCAAAAGCACTTACTAAAAATGGTAGCACCAAATGCCCAGTCTGTTGAAGTTCGTAAGTTGCAACCTTAACGCAGTTATAAACTAGTAAAAGGTGGGATTTTAAGTTCACGAAGCACTTAAAAATATTGTTTCTCAGTTGTATTAAAAATTTTGATATATCTCCTTTCTGGTGTTCTTTCATACAGCACCACAGTGAAACTGATGCAGTTGTCAAATAACAAACACTTCTATGCAAGAGTGGGATGACATTCTTAATGAATTTATATAAAAGTTCAGAAAGGTTCGAGAGACGTTTTTTAGCGCAAGGAAAACAATTCGATACGACATGAGAGCAAAATGTTTTTGAATGTAGGAAAACAGTTTTACATACGTATGTCTTGATAAGCTTTACGCACGAACGTATGTCTTGAAGGAATGCATCCACTTCGGGGTTCGAAATACAATCTTGGCAAGTGGAGCACAATTGTTTCCTTATGTTGTTTAAAATTTTAGATGTGGCCTTCATAGCATTTAATGCACCTTTAATCGTAAAAGTTAAACATTTTATAAAACTGATTATGGTGTGTGGTAAATTATGGATGAACTGTTTAGCAATGTCATAACTTGAAGAAGAAAATGTCTTCATACTTGGCATAAGTTGATGATAAACCAATTGAGATCCTTCATATAAGTAGTGCATTAACTTCAGAGTCACATTTTCGCTGAATAAAATGAATTCACGTATACCATCAGGAGAGAAAAGAGGGTAAAATTCTTTCAGTCCTTTGTGGATAATAATTGTCAACTGGCAAGCACTATCAGTTAAAAGTTCCAAATGTCCACCTTGTGAGAGTTCCTTGAAAAAGTCGGACACATTTTTGTTTTCCAATATACTTTTAAGTTTTGGATTTGACTTTGAAAGTAGTTTCGCAACATATGGAGCAGAAGCAAAAATAATCTTCACCGACTGGGTACCAGAAGTTTCGACAATGACGCAGAATATTCTGACATTCTTGATGAACAAAGACTTCAACGCCGGATTTGATTCACCAATTGCAGATTTGCTTATAATTCTTACAACGTGGCTTTCCAGCTTGCCTACTTTTCTTGATTTCAAGGATGGAACGAGAGCTAAATAGGAACGCCATTTTCTTACTTCATTCTCTTCTTCATTTTTGAGTGTTAAGAGCTTCATGTCACTCACTTGATAAGTACCTTAATTTCCAACGTATAGCCTTATATTCGAGAAAAGTTTTTCATTTGAGCCTTAATTTTGTATCAAGTTGCAAGTGATAAAGCTTCATAAAACATAAATTTTCACCAAACACATGTAAAATGCACACTATCGAGTCACTTTTCGAAAAGCTTCAAACAATTTAGTCAATGCACAAATAATTTACGAATTTATAATGAAAAGGTAGTTAAACGAAACAGAAGGTGAAAACTTTAGCTATTTAAACGATTTAGTCCGATCAGAGTCAGCGTTCGTATAGTGAAAGAACAACTCATGTCATGCTCAGAGGAGTAAACCAAAATGGAATGCGTAAATCAGAATTATCAGCTGTAGTCCTGTAGCAGTTTATTTATGACCTCACTGCACATTCAAGGAAACAATCAATGAATGATCACTCCATATCTTAAACGCAACGTCAAACGTATTTGCATCACGTTATTTACATTCCGAACAAAAAAGTTCAAAGTTCCGTTTTTCTCAAAACAAATGAAATTAAAAAAAGAACAATTCCGGATTCCAAGGTCTTTTTTAGAACTACGATTTCAAAATTTCGATCAGCTGTCCATTCAAGAGCTTCCAAAAATATACTCCCCGATAATAAACAGAAAGCGTCTACGACACAACACAGATAAGACGGTAGAGCAAAATTCAAAGGTTAGAAAATTTGCGCTCGCATAGAATTTGAAGATATTTAGCAGGAAGTCTTAAAATGTATGAGACAAAACAATAATCACTCTTCGTCTCTAATTTTGCATTATTATTGTCTGGAATAATACAATACCATTTGAATGGATCAGCTGTCAACTCGAAGAAAAACAATTTCCAGAAACCACTAGAAAGCTATTAAATATTTATACACGTACATTCCAATAAATAAAGGTATTCTAAAAATACACAGTCGATCAATTTATTACTGCTTTGTAAGTAAATGATAATAATAATATTAAAGCATAAGTTTTAAATATCTCACTAAGTCTCAAATTTGGTAAACAAAACGCTCTAACTAAGGTCTTTAAAAATATTTAGAGGACAAGAAAAGAAAACTTTTCGTATCAATAACTATTGAGATGAATTCTAAAGTGCTCTAACATTTCGGTGATCAAGTTCGGACAGTATTTAAATTTTGAATTTTTCATCGATTTATTTTTTTCATATAAAACTTCGTGTAGAAACCTTAATTTAATATCACAAAAGAGAAGTTTGATATCAAGAATAATAATCTTACAATAACAAAATAAGAGGTAATTTTTGTAAGACAGGGAATAAGTGCTAGGAAATAAGTGATTATAAATGGTTTTTTGGGGTGCACAACGAAAGAGAGGAGGTTAGGAGATCAACAACCAAGAGCCTTTAGCTTTTTGCAATACTTCCAATCCTAGTATGGTAACAGATATTTATGTCAGATTTGTTCTCACTAAATTTTGACCCTCTCCGTAAGAGAAATTTTTTATTTTATGACCAAACATCCAAGAGAGAATTTTGGCTGCATCCAAAATGGGCACTTTTTTTCAGAATTAGCAAATCAAATCTGCATAAAAGACGTAAAAAAAAAAAAAAGAAAAAAGAAAAAAGAAAAAAAAAAAAAAAAATCCAGAAACTGTCGCGTTATACACGAAAATTTGCGTTATTTTTATTTCAGATTTGCTCTTTTACAAAATTATTTGTGAAAGATGTGTTTTGGCTGATCGGAATTTTGTGAAGGGTACGTTTGCTTGATCGCCTGACAAGAGGGCAAACCTTCCGGCAAACTTGTTTGTTTACTTCTGATCTATCTTTCACGTGAACGCAGTATAGTGGCACTACTTTACTTTTGGAACCAGAATGCCCAATGAGTCAGCTCCCGTAATATAGTGACCTAACGTCGAACAAACCCACTTTTTCCCTGGTAAAGGAGTACTTCAAAAACTCAACCTGCTATCTGCAATGATCCGTTTTTTCGCTTAGGAAATTTTCTTATCACAATTTGAAAGTTACCTCCAATGAAGTAGCTTTCTTTGTCAGCGTAAATGGGCTCTAAAATTTCTATTTACAAATTTTTTAATATTCTACAATTACAATATTTTTTAATATTCTACAATTACAATATTTTTTAATATTCTACAATGAGCGTCTTTTTTTTTAAATGTTTAATGCATTTCAAGAATTTTAATTTTTGTTTGGAATCTATTAATCATTTTTACCTTAAAATATTATTTTGTGGGGCAGTCAGCAGCGTATTTAGGGGGTGCAGTGCCCTTGACAAACATAAAAAATTGAGCCCCCTACTCATAGTCTTGATAGGATAGGCCACGGAAGGTCGCTGTGACCTCTCAAAACAATTCCTCATTGAAAAAATTTTGATTGTTCGTCAAATTTGAAGACAATATTGCAACTTAAATATTTTTTTCCGTATTTAAAAAGTTTTCAATGATGCCTTATATTCCTTCTCACTTAAACGTTTTTTTTTTTTTTTCATTTATAGTCCTTATTATTACGGGTTTCTTTCTTTAAACTTTTCTACTGATGAAATCAAAGCAAAAAAAAGAATAAAAAATCTTTTTTTTTTATTAAGAAAAATGCCGCCCCCTGCCTGCTGCTCCCGTGGCAAGAGCCACTCTTGCCAACTCCTAGCTACGCCACAGGGGGCAGTACTAATATTAACTGTTTTCTACTATTGTAAAAGTGCAAATGTCGCTAAGCTGCAAAAGAATGTATGATATAACATTGTTAGATTTTAAAACATCGAGGTTCTACATAAAATTTTATCTTCTTATACATAATACAATTTCTTCTTCTTCTTCAAAAAAGTATTATCACTAAAAAAAAGTATACATCCCTCATTTAATTAAAACAAAATATGCTGGAATGGTTTTTGTTTGTGATCACAAAACATTCTTACGGAGAAAATTCTGAACTCGATTTTCAGTCATAAACGCAGCTTCATTTGAACTTGGTAATCATCTTTGCATCTGCCTCGCTACCACCTGCCAAAATGTACGTTAGAAAATACACTCTAAATAGCTGACACCGTGTTTAAAAGACCCGTCGAAAATAAGGATTTTTGTAGCAATTTTTCTACTCGCAAAACTTTTAAATAGATATAAACATATAAAAAAATCTTATTAATTTCTTGATAGAGGTAAAACTAATAGATGTTAACATGTCATGTACACTTTAAATGTAAATATTACTTTTCGTACCATTCAGTTTTCTTTCCATTTTTTAACCCTCGAGTTAGATAAGAAGTGTTCCTGTAATATCTCCAACAGCTGACTTCAGTAAGCAAAGGGAGTATTTAAATCTTATAGGAGCAAAGGACTTAGAAAACACAACTAAAAAAGTGCCTTAATCTTTTTACTTTTCTTTTTATCAGTTCTGAAAAAGTATTTTAATGTAAGCAACTTTTATTCTTAATTTTTAACCTTTATTAGACTGCTCCTCGTTAGATTGCAGAAATGCTATCTAACTATGCGCCACTGTGCAAAACAAGTTTTAGCAGTCGTGAAAGAACCTTTTAGTGCAATAATAATAATAATAAAAATTCATTTCGGTAGTTTGTTATTTTCGAATTTTGTGTTTTAATTTCTTGACTTTTGTGAATTTACTCAGTTTTGAATAAATATCTTAGAATTCTCGCCTAAGGAAGATTTCAAAAATGCTAGCGACTTAGAAAATAAAAAGCTTTGAATTTCGAACACTTGCCCTTTCCCTGGACGAAGCAGTGGTAGAGTTTGGTGATAAATGCACTGGTTCTTTAAATTCATTGGAGCCATCGACTGACGGTTGCTTTTGTGTGGCCCCTATCTAAAGAACAGGCGACTTCCGCCCGGTATGTAAGGTAACAACTTCCGGCCGGGAGAAGCGGGAAAAATAGATTCCCAATTGGTAAACGAATTTGGGCCTGATCGCTCCCGTCAGAGAAAATCCTTACAACAATACAATAACCTACATTGTATGGTGCAATGTATTCTTCAAAATGAGAAGAAAATATTTACATAAATTCATCTCATAATTAATCAAAAAGTGGATGTTTGTTTTTGTTTTCACAAAATAAAGTGAGCTTCCTTCCTCCTGCATATTATCTTTGTTTACCTATTAGGTTCAACTGATTTTCAACTTCAACTCATGTCTTTAAACAATTACGGAACAAAAGCTGATAAATCCTAACTATCTAAAAAGCGATCAAAAAAAAAAAAAATGATAATTAAAGCACGGAACAAAAATTTTAAAGATCATCCTAAAGGTACTTTTGGGCAAAAAAAAAAAAAATAAATAAAAAATAAAAAAAAACATAGTAGATTTTAATAAGGTGTTGGTCATTTTAAAAAATTTGGGCATTTACTCAAACAATTTTAACCATTTTTTTTTTTTATTTTTGGAACTTTTGGTTAAGGGACTTTCTATGTACGTTATTGGTTTATGAAATACAAAGCCTTGTGAATTTCAGCTGTAAACATTAAATTTAATTGAGCCTTTTGAAAAATAGCTTCATTTAGCTGTTAAAGAAAATTATTATTATTAGCGTTATAGAAAAAACCTTATTAGCGTCATAGAAAAAATGTTATTTGGGTCATTTTCACCATATGCTTACATTTCAGAATTTTAAGTATTTTTTTTAACTTGCTATTTTCTTTTCGAATCACTAATAGATGTTTTGTCACATATTTTAGGTGTGTGAAAAAGTAATTGGTTGTACACTTTGATGCATAATTAAGTATTAAAATGTTGTCGTATAACTTTAAATTGCAAGACAAATTGTCGTCCATTACTATACAAACTCAATATGAAATCTTACTTTTAAACTATATCATAGCGCCTAGAACCAATTTCATTTGAAATTATTGGGGCCCCTGAAGCTTAAAACGATGTTTGTGATTATTAAAATAAGGATCAAAAACTGTATGGTAACGGATTTGACATTTGGTAACGGATTTGACCAGTAACGGACTTGACATTTCAACCAAAATGTCAAATTATGGCTATGTTGTCGAATTTGAAAATTAAACAACCATATGCATTTTCTTAGAGTTGTATAATAAACAATATTTCGGGGTAAAAGTTCAGAAAAAGTAAAAATTAATACTGAAATCTTTGGTAACAGACTTGACAAAGAATAAAAATACGCACCTGAAAGAAATCTTGTGCGAAACGCCACAGCAATACCTCTCGACTCAGGAAAACAAAATGTTACGAAATAGTTACGTCACTAGTTTGTTAAGTTAACTGAATACGTGTTACCATCTTTTGACTGCAATAAATACCTTTTTTAGCTAAGATAATCTTAGGGTAACGGACTTGACAAGAACTGCCGGACAAAATATATTCATAATTTCTTAATGGAAAAAAATTACTATTGTCAATATTTATTATGAAGATCATGTACTAATAGTCAATATATAAAAATAATTTGTTGTCTATACTTTTTTATGCAATTAAGTACATAAAAAAAGTAGTTGAACTTGCGAAAATTGGAAATGGACAAGCGTTTTAGCCTTGATTCTCATTTTTAAAGACTTATATAAAAATAAATAAATAAATTTAATAATTTTTTGAGTGATAGAATTTTTTTGGGGGTATTTCTTGCAGAAAATAATTGTTCGCATTAAATTTAAAACATAAGTTATGCTTCAAAATCGTCTTTTTAACCTTCGGACAGCAAATGTAAGCAAATTTTGAAAATGACCCATTTGCGTTATATAAATATACATATTTATCAATGTTCTGCATCAAGTTTGTTGGGACCAATTCGAGTACTTGATCGTTAGCTAAAGGTTTTTTTCCCCCCAGCAGAGTATAATTACGTTTTAAGTAATATATTAAGAGTAAAATCATCCGTAAGCACTCAAAAATGCGTTAAGAAATTTTCTTATCGCGGTTTGAAAGTACCTCAAATGAGGTGGCATGTCTGAGGCATTTAGAAACATCAATTTTTTTTTCAAATATTAAATGATAATGATGATGATAGATTAAATAAAATATCTTCTTACTTGATTGTCTACCTGCAAAATTTCGAAATTTGATCTAATTACATCATGATCTATACCTGGGTGATTGAAGGGAAATATTCTAAACACTGAGAAAAGTATAACTCATATTTTAACAAGAGACCCCCCCCCTTCAATAATCCCCGCACTTAATCATCACTATTTATATTTTTTCCCCTGGAATTTGAAAATTCAATAGCTGTCTAAAACATTATGCTATGGCGTAAGAGATAAAAGAAATGACAATTAAATTTAATATCAAAGTTTTAATGTTATTTTCGGTGGCAAGTAAATGTCAAATGTGGTTTAAATGCTTCGCAGTTAAATAAATCTTTCAAATTCAAATACAATTCATTAATATACCTCCTAACTTTGGGAGTAATCACCTAAAACAATGGAAAACAACATTAAAGGAAAAATAATGACAATTGGAACTTACTGGACCGTCTTCATTTTCCTGCTGAGCAGTCATTTTCTCCAAAGCAGTTAAACATTGATCTAAATTAAGTTCCACGCTTTTACTCCATTCCGAAAAACATTCCGGCTTCACAACAGACACGTGTTGTTCAAGCTTCAATTTCGTCCTATTGTCCTCTGGGAAACAAGTGGTTTTGGTTAGCACTTCCTGTTGTAGATTATCCAGAGCACTATTGGGCCTTGAATCAGACGCTTTCGGCTTCGTCAACAAATCAGTGGGGGACGAACTCCTGGAAACCACCCCATTCACACAAGCCTTCTCGGAATTTGCCGGTGAAGTGTCTTGGAACTCCAGAGTACCATCCATTTGGCAATTGCTTCCATTTTCAATAACATCCTCGGAGGCTGTCATATTCCTTGCTCCGAATTCAATTAATATAATAAATAATTACTATACACACATTACATCCTGGATTGAGGATTCAAAGTAGAAGTTATCTTTTTGCTCCCATGGTTGTTCGTCTGGAATGAACACATGCTCATAAAATTCCTTGCATAATTCACTGCTTGAACAAATTTATTTGACTAGATTTGTCTATTATTGACAGAGTAGACTGATTTTTTCCTTTTCGTTTTCTGATTTTTCTTTTGGCTAAAGTAGCAAATAAGAAATTTTTAAAGTACTTACACACTAAACACTGCCTGGTCAATACTTCTTTACAAACAAATATCCTTGATCATAAAAGCACTTTCTAACTAAAGGTACTATTTTTCAAAATTGTTCTGTAAAATTCCTGGGTGGTCCACCTCTACCAAACGAATGTTCGGGAAGATATGCGACTGAATTTATCTCGCCAGGTAAATCCATCAAGAACATGTTGAGCTCGATATCCCCTTCCTGGATCACAACACTCACTCACTCTTTCTCTAAACGCTGGAAACAATATTTTCAGCAACACTCTGCACCACACAGAACATCCACAGAAACACGGTACAGCAGAACACGTGCGACAGTGAAAGCGGCGGCAGCGGAAGTGAGTGAAGTTTGCGGCCAATGTCGACTTCGCGAGGCAGAGGGGAGGTGGAGGCAAAAAGCAAGTGAGGTCCCAAACCTCTTTTCTTTTTCTTTTCCTCTCTCGTTTTTTTTTTTCTTTTTCTCCCCCTCTTCACAGCACGGTGGATGAGGAGCCTGGCTGAAGGAAACCCCACTCACACTGCGATGATAATAATCTTTGAGTTCAGTGAATTTTGGCAGGGATAGTTAATTACCACGAGAGGTTGATTCTGGGAATCCGCCGTATTCTGGATTCTTTGGTAGGACACAGTCTGTAGTGTCAACAATCAAGTTTCGGAATTCTTTTCCGTCTTCTAATTTCACTTTTCTTATTTCGTGCACAATATGTGGTTGCTGTTCATGTGGTGTTCCAATTTTGCTTTATTGGTAATGTGATATTGGTGGCACAATTTCTCGTTCGCGGAATTTCAGTTCGTTTCTTTTTGGTAGTAATTAGCATTTTGATTTTGGGCCAAACACTTTAATTTTCTTAGAGTGAAAGCGAAAAAATTCCTCATTATCCAGTTTTACATATCGGTGTGGGTATCTTATATACAATTTCGATAGACAGTGCCGAAAATTATTAGTGAATATTAATAAATAAATAAATAAATAAATAAATAAATAAAAAGTAGATAATAATGTCAAATCATTGCAATTATTGAGCCCCTGAACCCATATTATTGGATTTTTAAACCCCATTGGAATTTTAAATCCTTCAATCATTAACTAATGAACTCTGCAAATATTGTACTGTTTGCTGTTGCTCTTTAATTTGTCACAACTTATACAATTGCAGCATTGATGTCTCTTTAACGAACTTTGTAGTGCATTGACGAGCATTTAATTTTCAATTTAAGCCAATTTTCTGAACATATGCCCTCCACTAAAACAAGGGGAAGGCTCCATTGCGAAAGTAGCCACAATCGACCCTAACTTGAACGCTATAAACCTACCCACACGATAACGTCACATTCAACCATTGCGTAGGATTAACCACACTAAAGAGTTCAACTTGCAAAGGGCGGCAGAGAAACCTTTCATTACTCAATCGCGTTTTGTGAATTGACGCTCTCTGAACCTACGCACGCAGCCTGGGGCGCAGCTGTCGCTAAGTGGGGAAGGGTGGATATGATTTTTTTTTTTTTTTAATTCGAACGAATGCAGGGCAGAATTAAATCACTTTTTTCAAAGGCTTTTTCAACTCAGAGGGGAGTGAGAATTATTCAAATGTGTTTAATGGGAGAAAAATGATATGCAACACATTTGGGATCTAAAAGCTTGTAAAGTGATACCACATGACGATTTCCCGATTAAAAACATGAATAAAATCTTGATTAAGAAAGAAAAAAGGCTATATATTTTCTATATATAGAATTTCTCAATCTATAAAATGTTTTTCTACTTTTCTTTTAAGTGTTTTGATGTGACTAAAATTGTATGATAAAATAGTATTTTCGGTACTTTAAAGTTGCAGATACTTCGCTCGGCTTGGCGACTTGTTTACGTCCCCCCTTGGATAAAAATATAGTACGCTGCAAAAAATGAACTGTTGTTTTTATAGTATAATACTGGCAGCCGAGGTTCCACTTCTAAAACTGTGAAATTCACAGTAATAAACTGTAAAACAAGCAACTTTAGAGTATCTAATTGAAAAGTTCGCAATTTGACAGTATATTGTAGTAAAATTTAACTGTATTATACTGTAAAATCAACAGTATAACACTGGCAGCAGAGGTTTCAGTTTAAAACTGTAAAATGTACTGTAATTTAACAGTAATAAACCGTTAAATTAGTATTTTTACAGTTTTTCACTGTAAAATTAGCAATTTGACAGTTTAGTACTGTAAAAGCAGAAATCTTGCAGTTTATTACTGTAAAATCAGCAATTTTTGCAGTTTATTACTATAAAATTAGCTGTATTATATTGTAAAAACAAGATTCATTTTTTACAATGTAGTAAAGGTCGTAAATGAGTAAAATTTTCTTAGGCTTTATTTTCTTTTTCAATTTCTCCCAAGAACACATTTTTTACAAAAATGTCAACTGCTTAAGGTGCAAGTTGGATGATTGAGAAAGTTGATTCTCACGAAACTTTTCAATGCTCTGAAGGCATCATTTTATAATTCTAATGCACACATAAACAAAAGAAAAAAAATAATAATAAGGATATTCAAGTAAAAAATGTCGAAAATGTATTTATTTTATTATAAACAATTAAATCCCGAAGGTGCGTGAGACAGCGAGAAGCGCTCTAAAAAGAAATCTCGTGTAAAATAATTTCGACGTGGGATTTTCTCGCGAATTTGTCACGCCTGCTAAAACGAATTACTAATAAATACGTAAAAGAGGAAAAAGAAATAAAGAAAGGAAGAAAAACGCATCCAATAACAAGTTTTAAAGGTGATTTTCCAAACTCTGATTTTGCTACAGTTGAATCCTCTCCTTTCTACTGTTTTTTTCTTTACCGATTTTCTTCCACACTCTGACTTGATCTAGAGAGTTATTTTCATCCATTATTAAAAACTTGTCCAAAACGATTATTTATCATAGCAAAAGATAGATTTACCGAAAAATAAGAGAAACGTCGAATTTTGAAAAGGTAACTGCTTGAAACTTTGATACCGACTCAATAAAAATCGCCGAGAGAAGAAACTGACTAATTCCCATACAAGAGTATAAAGACGCTGTTCTTTTATAGTTATAGAATGATTGATTAGACTCTAAAACAGCAAGCAAAACGAAAATTAAAAGCAGAAATTTGTTGAATATTGTTCAGATTTCAGTTAGGAAATTTCGTCAGTTCTTCGTAAAATATGCAACAATCAGAACGGATGCAGAATACTAGAAAACTCCATTCATTTCAAAAAAAAAAAAAAAATATATTGCTATTAAAAATGGCTTTCAAATATAAAATGAAATAAAAAAGCGGTTTCCAAGAGTTAAGAAATGAGAATAATTAATCTTCCCCTCTGATTCGCAAACACGTTCGGACTTCGATTAAGTGATTAATAGTCCATGTTTCGCAATTTCACTCACATAATAGGTATTTGGTTTAAAATCATCTTTAGGTTTTAATCCTCCTGAATTTTTGGAATTTTGTCGTTAAAGAAGGCAAAAAGCAATTTTTTTCCTCAGTTATGTCAACATCAGCAATTAATTAAAAAGAAGCAGAAAAAAAAAGCTTCTCTCCAAGGTCATGTTTACATCGCCGCTAGGTAGTCAAGACATCACGCTCGAAAGAAATAAAAATAAAAATAAAAATAAAGATGCGGGGAGGGAGAGAAGTGATTATCATTAGAAACAACACCACACATTTTTTCCGCCTCACTGCCCTTCATATGAAGATCCACACCGCAGCCTCTCGAATCCTTTTACTTTTCGTAGGATAAAAAAGCCTCCCGTGCCTCCAACGGCCGAGGTAGTTCGATCGGTGTCGATTTTACGTGACTTTTTCCACGCAGGTGGCTCTCGCCATTCATATTCACTCGACCCCCCTTCCGCGCAGACGACCTTTTGCGAGTGACCCATCATTCAGACCAGTTTTGTTGGGCTGGCCACGTTTTCCTTTGAGTGCCGCGGGAATGTAACAGCCAGCAGAAGATTCTACACACGGAGTTTGCCCCGGGAATTATAGAAATATATAATTCGTTGTAGGGCCGATGGAATTAAACGGACTCCCCAACCAGGACACGTGCAAGACGTACAAGGCACGTGGTCTAACCTAAACATTCAAGGACAAATTTTAAATAAAAGTACAATTCCAATCACAAAAAATATTGGTTTGTGTTCATTTTCGTTTTTTAAGAACTGAAAATGATTTTGTAATAGATCAGGGTTAGGAATGGGGCATCAAACCGACGACCTTTTTTCCCTACTGGCAATAAAAAAAGTCTTGAAAATATCCTACACTTTCCCAGCATTTCCTTTTAATTTCATTCATGTAGCGTGCATAAATTTGTTCAATTATTATGCCTGTGGTTATGGATTAATGTGGTTAGTATCAGGACTGCAGAGTCGAAGTTGGAGTCTTTCTTAGGGGTAAAGGCAGGAGGGGATACAGAAATATTTTTTGGGAGGGACCCAGAAAAGTAAAAAGTCCCCCCCCCCCTTATATTTTTTTATCGAAAAAATTATCACAAAGTTCTTTTAAAATGTTTAAAAAAAAAAGGAATAAGGGATAAAAACATTAAGTCAATTAATATACTTTAAAGTATAAAAAGATTACATGCATGTAGTTATTTACTTGGAATGTGTGGCGGAAAAAATCATCTTCAATATTTTAAGCCAATCAACTATTAAACCTTATGTCAAGCTATTCAATATCTTTAAGCTAAATTAGTAAATAATGCACAGTGTTACTTAGAAACTCTGTCAATATGATTTAAAACAAAAAGTTTTAAAAACGAAATCGTCACTTCTTTCTAGCACAGATGAATTAAGGAATGAATCGTGATATATTATGTACCATTGATTTCGCAACTGCTGAGTTTCATGTATTCTTTTACACTGGGTAACCCCTGATTACCATATTGTTCCCATAGCAAACCAAAGGGATGTTATTCAAATATGCTGTGCATGAGCTTTTTTCGAAAATTTTTACTTATGTTACGAAGAAATAAAAAATCAGTTAAACATTAAATTTGTAAATTATTTTTATCCCTTTGGGAGCGGCCCGGGTCCCTGTCCCTCCCCCCCCCTATAATTCGCTACTGAGCAAAATAGGAGGCTAAATGTAGGATGAATAATGTAGGATGAACAGAAATTTCTTGAAGAAATAGCAGAATGTATACACTGTTTTCTCTATGTAAAAGTTAGAGCCTTGCTCTACCAATCTACCAAGTCTCCGACCCCTTTGCTAAGATTTCCGCTGAGCTTGACTAATCTCTTTGGAAATCAGATATCTACAACATCCGGTCAGAGAAGAACTGGAGATGTTATTCATGCTCCCTGATGTTATTAGTGCGAAGCGTCAAGTAAAAATGAGGGAAAGAGGCTGTTCACAGCAAAATCTATATGCAGAGAGTTTTAATTCAAACACGGTTTAGTTAACCCCTTCCAGGCTCATTTTATTTCGGGATTACGGATCAAAAAATGTCAATTTTTTATGCTTAGTTTCATACATACATATCTTTTTAAACATAATAGCATCATTCGCATGCTAAAAAACTGTATAGTGCTGCATCTAGTAGCAACAATAGTAAATAAAAGCATCCAAAACCATAAAAGGGACATGTAAAATAATTCGGGAAAGACTGGTTGTGCAGTGTTAATTTTCACAGTGCCCGAGCTACACTCGGGATGAGCCAGAATGGTACATTTCGCTTGCCCGAGTCCAGCTCGGGAAAAGCCGGGAAGGGGTTAAATCAAGTAGTATATCTAAAAAGTGATTTTTTTATGTTTAAAACAAACGAAACTGTTTCGTAAAAGGTACAGAAACGGTTTGAAGTACTAGAGCTAATATTAAATTAAAAATTAAACGGAGCGTCCTAAATGAATCTGAGCCAAGAACACTCTTAATTGAATAAAAAAAAAAAATTAAAATTGGTTCACCTACCCGTTTAAGAGAGCTACGCTATCACAAAGAGACAAACAAACACATGCTAAACAATTAAACAGCATTCTTTTTTTTTTTTTTGCGGGTTAAAAACTATAATTTTATACAGCGTATAGTGCTTATAAACTTTAAAATGAGATTAGTATGCAAGAAACGATCAGTAGCTATCTTCGTCGTTTTAGTAATGGAAATTATTCTACACAGATAAAAAAGAACGCATTTAATTTCAATTTCCTAAGATCTTTTACAACGCACGAGTACGGAACTAATGCAACATTATCACTTATTGTATAGCATTTGACACAAATTAAAAATTTCATCCGTTAAAGCAACTTGTACCGATTAAAATAAAACTACTAAAATATGTGCATCTACGTAACATTTGAAATGTTATCGCTTCAGCTCATTGAAAAAGTGAATGAAGTCCGACCGCGACTCATTTTTCAATTCGATAAGGTAGAGAAGAAGGTTCAAGAGTACTGCGACTCAGATATAATTTTCACGTATTGAGTTGGAATTTGACCCAAAGAACTAGATCTGATAGCTTAGGTTTGAGTCAATTGATTACTGCGTCAATTTCGGAAGATTTAAATGAATACATCCTGGAATGAAGTACGTTGAAAATAAAAAAAGGAGGCGGTTCATTTTTCAAAAAAAAAAAAAAACCTACACTTTGAATTGGACTTTCATCATGAGTGAGAAATGTTAAAATAAATAAATAAATAAATAAAATAAAGCAGTATATAATATTTGTTAGTTAAAGGAGAGTACAAAGTAAAAGATACAGTGCAAGAAGAGAGCACTAAGACCTCCACGAGCCCCACAAGAACTATACTGAAAAAAATAAACTGTTCTTTTACAGTATAATACTGAAAGCAGAGGTTTCAGTTTAAAACTGCAAAATGCACAATAATAAACTGTATAACTAGTTATTTTACAGTTTATTGCTGTAAGACTAGCAATTTTACAGTTTATTACCATAAAATTAGTTGTATTATACTGTAGAAACAGCAGTATAATACTGGCAGCAGAGGTTTCAGTTTAATACTGTAAAATGCACTGTAACAAACTGTAAATTAGCAATTTAAGTTTATTACTGTAAAATTAGCTGTATTATACGAAACACGTCAGAAGATAGGCAGGGCCGTCATTTCGCATTTTCCCAGGGGGGGGGGGGGCAAAGGGTGTATAAACAATGTAAAATTTAACAAAAAATGGCAAAAACCACGTCCAAGCACCATAAAATGTCAAATGTCATAACTCATAAATAAAGGACGAAGGTGCAAGAAAGAACATTATGTTTGTAAATATTTATTCAAAACATTAAGCAATATTCACTTTAGTCCTGCACTTTCTTGAAAATATTGAAGCTTAGCGCTAGCATTTCGAGATATATTTCTTATCTCGAATGCGAGCAATCATTCAAATAGCGAAATCACTCAAAAATACACTGATAGATGGCAGCACCAAAATTAACATAGCTGTTATTCACTTCTCTCCGGCAAAATTCGCCCGTTGAAATCTAAGTCCTTCCAAAAATTTGATGAAATGAAATTTTAAGTACTTTAATGAAATGATAAAAGTAGATGGAGCAATGATACATAATTTTCTGCAATAATTTCAAAACTTATCTATTGATTAAAATTAATAAACATTAGAAAAATATGGAGTTAACGTTACTGAATTCCGAGAGATTAAAATATTTGCAACTCAAAATTTTTAATTCTACATTCCGGCAAAAATAAATTTTGCATTTTATTGAATACCTTCTATTGAGGAAGGCATAGTTGGATTTTAAAAATATGTAAATAAATATCACAAACCTGATAAGAAAAGGAGATTTACAAGAAACCTGAGGAGTGAATTATCTTCACACAGAGTAAATTTAGTCTAATTTCTCTGTGATAATGATTTTCCTGAATATTTCAAAGCATTTAAAGCATTTCAGTAGATGTATTGTGAAGCTACCGTGACACTACATCCATTAGACGGAAGAGATTATGTTGTTCTGTCTAGCTAAGTATAGAGAAAGAACAACTTTGTCAAACTAGTGACGTCATGTTTACGAAACGATACTCAACCACTGGTCCAGTGGACTCGCACCAGTATTATGACTAATGAGTAAATAAATATATTTTAAAAAATAAAGAAACAATTATAATGAATAAATCAAATAAATGCAGGAAGAATTTAGTAAATAAGTTAAATAAATAAAAATAAAATAAATTATAGAATTAAAAAATATTATAAGGAATTTATTACGTTAATTTTATGATTACTTTTCATAATTTTTTGCGATGTTTTTTCTACGAAAGTTAATTTACAGAAAAACTAATCACAATAAAATTTTACAATTCACTCGAATACCAGGTTTTTAAATCCTTTCTTTATTTATTTTTATTTATATTCAAAAGCTATCTTGGTCTGCGATTTTCTTTTTCTTTTTTTTTTTTGCAAATGCTTACTTGTCTGCTGGCCCAAAAAGGTTGAGAAATGCCGATACAGAGGTCACTCGTGCTAGTTATAAATACAGGACATTTTATATTGAATGGGACAAAAAAGATAGCGTGATCTAAATTCAGCAATTGATTTATTCAGCCCCTAAAAAATTATTCTGAAATTACAAGCAAACATTTTTATATAGTAACAGAGAAAAATCTCCCGGTTACGAAATTACAACTAAGGGTAAACAAAAATATATTTGGAGAAATTTTTTCTTTTAAATTCAACTGATTCTAAAAATTTTAGGTTTTAGTCATCGAAATTTCGTACATTATTCTTCACAATGGTAATAAAAACAATAAACATCAACAAACTTCAACCAGCAAACGATAAAGTCTTACTTTATCGTTTGATGTACGATTTGACAAAATTGTCAAGGCAAATTTGTTCACTAAAGCCATTTACTGCGATTTATATTGAGATAAATTAATAATGAAGTAAAATATATTTTGAAGACGATAAATTTAAAATGGTTTACTACAATGTTGTCTCTTTTTTGACCCTCAAATGGTCAAAGAATTATTCCCTAGTCTACAAATACAACTTGTCAAATGTCGCTAAATTCATAAATATGGTATGCGTCAATTTCTTCCTTCTTTACCTAATTTAAAGAATGAACTTGATTTCACATTTGATTGACAGGTGCCATCTCGTCATGGTTTTATTTTACAATACTATTAACCAAAGTAGAGCCATTACCGCAAGAGAAGCGGAAGAAAGCGTATTGGTGCTTTAAAACAAGCACCAATCCTCATTATTTACAGCAGGTATTCCTATTTTTTAGACTCTGAGCCTCCTTTGAAAACTGGTGTAAGGTTTGCCTCCCGCCACCGTACGTGGTCAATTTTAGTAGTACAATTGAAAATTGTAGTTGAAACCGATAAATGAAAATATAGCTAATTTCATGCACAAAATTCAATGTTAGACTAGCCCACTTTCCCCCACCATGGGGGAAAGTGGGTCTATCAAAACATGATCTTTTAAGTGTATCACTGAGAGAAAACAAACCTTCAAAATTGAATAAATCTGCTTCATACTTAATCTATATGAGTCCAATGTATATAAAATGCACCAAAATTTTAATTAAAATAAATTTAATAGTCATATTTTAGGGCGTAATCGAAAAAAAGCTTGATTTTAGTCCCACTTTCCCCCACCTGACCCTATGATTTAATGTTCATAAGATTTCAAAACATACCACGCACGTGGCCCGGCGTTGCACGGGCACTTCGTGTCTTGAAAGTAGTGAGGAAAATTTCAAGAAACTACTCCCCGCCAAGGCGTCTCGCTAACAAGCGCCTTCGCGCCTTTTCTTTTTTCCTGCATCAAAAAATCATTCAAATTATTGAGATGCTGCACAGGCACTTTGCGCCTTTAAGATGGTGAGGAAAGTTACAGCAAGTTCTGCTCGCTCAAGGGAAAGAAGCAGACATAGATACTCAGTTTTTAATAAGTAGATGGCTTTTCAACAAATGAATGTTTTAAAATATTACAAGTAGCTAGAGATAAAAATATTACGTACGTAACCTGCTAATGAGTTTCGTGTTTGATTTAGTTAAGCTTTCATTCAAAATTCTCATTATCATTGTTATTACTGTTTCGTAGCAACCACGTTTTGCAAAAATGGATTTCATATTTAATCATTTATTAGGCTTAATCGCTTTAAATTTGACTACTTATTAATTGATATCTTCGTTAATTAAAATCGTATACTTATATAGATTGAAGCTAATGAAGCCTGAAAAATTACCTATCTATCGGTACCTGGTTCGACTTTCAGTTCATTGGCGTTCAGGATAAAGAAGCGTGACATAGAAAGAAAGATAGTTAGAAAGAAAGATAGAAAGAAAGTTAGAAAGATACTCCGTTTTTAATATAAGTAGATACCACACTTAACTTTATTGTCTATTGTGACCTAGTGAATATATTGTCAGAACGGATGAAATCAAAGAATCAAAACCAGAACACAAATAAAATTGAGTGAAGCAGGCACGTTATTCGGATCTCTTTCACATCATCAATGGCTACTTTCTCCAGACTGAAATTTGAAAATCTAGAACCAAAGAGACATGTGGATGAAAACTACACTAGAGACCTTAAAAAAGGAGATAATACGAAAAATAATAACAGGGAAATATAAAATTAGGTAAAGTACAGTTAATTTCCCGTTTTAATTTTTTCTTTTTACATTCATGCCCCTCCCTTGAAATTTCTCCCCCCCCTCGAGTTGAGAACCACTAGCTTAGTCATGAAAAGACATTTTGGAACGAAAACTGGTAAATAACAAGAGTATACTAACAGCCTGAAACGGTGGGGGAAGCAGGTTCAGATCAATAGACCAAACGCCAGACTTCTTGTTTGGGGCCAAACAACATGCCATCGCTTTGCTGGGCTTCGAGATCTCCGGATCTAACACCTAGTGAGTTTTATCTGTTGATTTCGTTAAACACTTCGGGCGTTCGTTAAAGGGCTTTTACATTGCCTCCATTTCTCTTAGACTCACTCCTGTGAGCTGTCGGGAAATGGAGCCAACATCTTAACGCAGCGGATAACTGCAGTCATGTCCCGTCATTTCAAATTTTTCCAGGGGGGGGGGGCAAGGACACATATTCAATGTAAATAATACCAAAATCAGCAGAAACTACGCTTACATACATTTAAATACTACATGCATTTTCTAAAGTCAGTGTTTTTTTTTCCCTCTAAATGACGGGCGTGGCTGAAGTGCTCAAAATTGAGAAAATATACTCTATTTTGCCGTTAGTATAGCAGGAACTATTATTCGCATTGACATTTGTTGTGTCATCGTAATGCTACGCATAGAACATCTGTTGAGACTTGGATAATAATAGTGTCACTAAGTCCAGTACATAAAAATTTTTGTAATTGCAACGTTCATACACGAGCTTTCTTTTTGCCTCATTCAATGAGAAACATCCTGTATTTCAACTTTATCATCTTCAATTGAACCGCTTCTACAAACATTAAGGCTACAGTGGACGAATAAAATTGATTTTTTCAATTATTGATTTATTTGTCTAAAACTTTGTGTGCTTATATTATTGTATATTTACTACATCAAAAAGCATAAAAAACACAAATTAGTGCAAAAACAATAATTACTTTTTTTCAAATTTCAAATTTAAATATTTTTTTAACAAAATTTCAAAATGTTCTAGGCGTCGCAATTTTTTTTCAAACTTTGAATTTCCACTTAATTTCCAATCATTAGGCATGAGTGCATAAAACAATGCATTACATGCAATGTTTTATGTGATAGTTTATAAAAGATGGCTGAAAATGAAAATTTATATGATTTTTTTCAACTGAAAATTTTTATTTTCAGCCATCTTTTATAAACTATCTTATAAAACATTGCATATAATGCATTGTTTTGTGCCATCATGCCTAATGATTGGAAATTAGGTGGAAATTCAAAGTTTGAAAAAAAATTGTGACGCCTGGAACATTTTGAAATTTTGTTAAAAAAATATTTAAATTTGAAATTTGAAAAAAAGTATTCATTGTTTTTGCACTAATTTGTGTTTTATTATGCTTTTAGATGTCGTAAATATACAATAATACAAGCACACAAAGTTTTAGACAGATAAATCAATAATTGAAAAAAATCAATTTTATTTGTCCACTGTAGCCTTAAATGAAATAAAAAGAAAGGATTC
This sequence comes from Uloborus plumipes, assembly GCA_038373865.1. Taxonomy (NCBI): domain Eukaryota; kingdom Metazoa; phylum Arthropoda; class Arachnida; order Araneae; family Uloboridae; genus Uloborus; species Uloborus plumipes. The sequence continues at coordinate 59,193 of JAXGGA010002771.1, read as the reverse complement.
GGCCTCTCAACTAAGCATAAGTAAATATGAGACAAATTTTCAAATTTTACTAGCTGGCAAACCCCAAATCGAGTCATAAGGTCAAGGAAATATCGCGTAGTTTGTATTGTGTGGACTCTCGGGGAAAAAAAAAATCTGAAGCGGGAGCCATGAATCATGCTTAAAAAAATAATTGCACACTTATTTGTTCAAAAAAAAAAGAAAAGAAGAAGAAAAGAAAAAAGGGATGATTACGGCTGAGTTGGACAAAGAAACCCGATATGTTGGGCGAGGAGAATGAATGCCCACCGAGCTGTTATTGATGGCGAAGAAAGAAGGATGTCACGAAGTAAAGTGAAATGATTTTGGCGAACGAAACCCATTTTTTGGAGCACTTCACAATGAGCATTACATGACAATCGGCCAGCTCGATATTGGTTCATAAATCATTTTCAAATGAGTTTGGCAAAGAAGTACGAGCATCGATCGATTTGCAATCAAACCAATGCAGTCTTTTTCTTGGGGTAGGTGAGTTTTTCGAAATATAGCCCCCTCCTGATAGGCGATAAAAGATGAGAAAGAGATGATATGAAGGTCCGTAAAGTTTTTCGAAATATCGTTTAAAAAGCATTTTGAAGAACTGAGAGAACCTGATTGCTAGAGAAATACATTGACCTTTCATTGAAAAGGCGCTGTAGCTGTAACTGGATATATTTTGCTTCTGAATATGAAAGCACCATTAATTTGGCCAGTAAGATTTTTTATTATTGTAATTATTTATTAGGGATTGCTTGAGAAATAAAGGTTGATCCAAGCAAATCAGAATCGAGACTAATGAAACACACATGTTGTCCAGATCATCAAACATGATGTAGTATGCTAAAATAAGTACATAACGCATTTTCTGTCAAATAAAGCTCTCTCTCTTTCATTCTTTCTCAATGATTTCGAATTTTTTTATGCAATGTTTAAATGTTATGATTTTGCTTCTGAGCAACGGGTGAAATCATTTCAGTCTAATCACTTGCAATAATAGTACACTACTATGAACAATTTCAAACATTACTACATACAATTAAATTGAAAACGACTAATAAAACAGGCAATAAATGATGTATTTACTTCAGGCGTTTGATACGAAGATGTTGCTTTCTTACATATCATTTACCACACATTCGAAGGCGTTTATATTAGGGAACGTTCGTCTAGTATCTGGATCAATGAATAATTCATTTCTTATAGAATTGTGTCAATAAAATAGGAAACAAATTTCATTTTATACAGCGTGCAACAGCATCAAGAGACATCTATTCCAATAAGCAATTTTTATGGATATAAGACCAACAGTGAAGATTTATTCATTCTATGTCACAGGGCAGTCAAGCAGTTGCAGTTCTTTGGATGCAAGTAATTTTAAGATTGTAAAAAGCTTATTTATTAACCTTTACTTATTGACAGTAAAAATTGTGAATAATTAAGCGATTGACAACACAAAATAGTGTTCATTAGTCTACTTACCGACAGGATCACGTTAATGCAATGTTAAGCTACATAGATCAGCCCGAGTATATACGGACTTGCTGCCTAGAGGGTTGATTAAGAATAGCCAATGACAAGCACTGAAAGTCTGCTATTAACCCGTTAATGCCTGACATTTTTTCCCCAAAGATATTTTGTATACTGGTTACAAACAATGTTTAATGGACAGGAAGAATAATAAAAAAAAAAAAAAAATTACGTAAAAAATAATTTTTTTATTAAGGAAAGAAAAATCTTCCTTTAAAAGTTACGATAGATCCCTGAGGTCACATGCTTTTTTTACTAAAATTGTTTTCTGCCTATGATATAATATTTAAAAAGACATTTCATAAGAAGAAATAAAATCAGCAATTAACATAAACTGGGAAGCTGGGAATCACTTTGAAAACTTAGCTTTTTTTCTTGAGATTGTGAACGATGTCATTTTTGATAAAGGTTATATTAAAACTGCTACAGAGCACACTTTACAATGGTTATGTGCTGCAATCTGTTAATAACGAATTGAAACAATACCAAGGTACTAATTGAACACTATTATTAGGTTGAAATGTTCATTTTGGGGAAATTTAGACCCTTTTTTGGACCGTCCCTAAAAAGGGACGCTAGGTATTAATGGGTTGTTGCTGCCGTCTTCGGCATGAAATCATCACAACACTTATTTTAAAGTTGCAGAGAAATTATAAATGCTTGAACGCTGACTTTAGGAAGATGCTACTAAAGAAAAATATCTTTTGAAGTGCCGCATTTATTATGCTTGAGCTTTTGGAACGAAAAGTACATTTTGCTAATGTTGTTGTCATCGTCGGAGTGAAATCAAAGTAACACTTTCCTCTAAGGTTATAGAGAAATTATAAGAAAGTCGACTTTCTTAACATGATGCAGAAGAAAAACGTCTTTTTGAAGTACCGCATGCATTCAAGCTCAATCTGTTAGAACGAAAAGTGCATTCTTATCATCTGTTTTTCTTTCTCAGATTCGAACACATTGCGGCTAAAAGTTTCTCTCCTCAACCTAATCGTCCGTCAATAACCCCCAGAATCTCTGCAATAGGAAATCCGACCCGAGCGCACCTGCATCATGAAAACCGCGTATAAGAGCGAGTCGGTGACTTCTATGGAGGGTCCCGAAGAAAAGTAAAAACATTACGTGACATGGCATATTCAGCCCAGAGAATGGCCTGGGAATAAACAACTTAGTGCCCCCCTCGGACCACTGGGTCAGTAATGGAAGTCAACTTCGACCCGCGAAGAGGCTCCCCAGGTGGGCTGGCCGTTCCAGGTAAAAATGGTCCTCACCGCGACTTTTAAAATGTTTATCTCGGAACCGAAGCAATAAACGTCAAGGGGGCTTTCAGAAAAAATCGAGTTATTTATGAGTGGAAATATTCGTCTCGGCATTAGTCGCGGTGTGTTGGGTCCACCAGTGAGAGTATCTTCCAGATAACTTATTTGTGGGTAAACTTTCCCGATATGGGATGGGTTATTTCGGCCGTTCATTTTTGCTAATGATGGTACTATTGTATTCAGCGTAAGATTTAATGTTAAGGTTATAAAGTATAAGACTCACAGTTCATTAGTTCTCAATGATTTATTTTCTGTGAAATATTTAAAAAAAAAAAAAACAGAAATTATGTTAGATCTTTGCTTTGTTGCATGAACTTTAAGGAAGAATATGGGCTTTCCCTAGTAACATCAACTCATCGAATTTTGCTCGGTCGATCATCGAACTCCTCGTAAACTGATCCCGTAACGCACGATGACATCGTTCCTATCATTATCCGAATCATCGGAAAGCGATATCCTTCCGATAAACTTTCCCGATGAAAATAAGCCGAGCATCCGAAATTGCTCTTAAATTCATCGGCACGGGACTGCACTGCTCGTAAATTACTCCAAATCTGATCGTATTTCGAGCAAAACTCATCGGATTTTGCTGCTCGGATTCCGTTTGGCCGATGAGATATATAGGAGCAATTCCCGATGAGAACTCATCGAATCCGATCATCGGCCGATGAGAATTTCATCGGGTTTCGATGAATGGCCGATCATCGGCCGATGAGATTATGCTGCTAGGGTTACTTCTATATAATGAACTACATTTTGAAGACTTCCATAAACAATACTTAATCAATATTTTTTTAGCTCAGTAATGGACGTAACTCCTGCGATTTTCTCGAAGATATCCAAAAAATCGTATTGGATGGGAAAAAACACCTTTTTTATATTACAATTTACTCATGTTAAGAGTGTTTATAGATGTTTCATTTTAAGTTTTGTTTACAAACTCTGAAAATAAAAATGTCGTTTGTCTTTCTTTAATTTTTATTTTAATGTAGTAAATCTGTAGGCATAATGAATGTTAAGAAGTATTTTATGATCTGTGTATTAAGTAAGAAAAGCTGTTAAAATAACTCTAAGCTTCAAGGTTTTAAAGCATCTATTATGATCATCAATGATTTAATAGTAACAAAGCTTTTCCATTTCATGGAGTTATTTTCAAATCTCTGAAGCTCTCGTAAAAGCTGTTTGCTTCTTAAATGTAAAAGAGTTTTGGTAAAAAAACGGCTACATTTGCAGCTCAAAATGAATGTAACCAATTCTTTGTATGAAGGATACCACACACAAACACAAAACAGCTAAACAGATTTACTTTCCCTTTTTCCTGACCCATAGATCGAAACGATAAACTCAGTGTTTTAACAGAAATATCAAACTACTGGTATAGTCTGCTCCACTGTTGCTCATATTTTTTTACTTTTGAAAACAAAAACAACTAGAAACATTTTTGTGGATGAACCTATTCAAAAAAAAAAAAAAAAACTAGCTGAACCAGTATCCAGGTCTCAGCAATGACAGTGAATCTGGAAAATTAATGAATATAGAACCAAAGGAGCTATGTCCTTGCTTTCTTCGAATCATTTTTCAAACCACACAACGGGAGTCCATTTCCAGAGAACCCAACCCCTGCAGTCTGCAGCGAGAGTCGAGATAGTGCGATAGGGAGTGATGCTCAGTAGATACTTGCACAGGTAAAGTTTATCGCACTGGCAGAACAAGACGTTTAATTCTTTGGAGGTATGGCTTTCTGATAAGCTAAAAATAGTTCTGAAGATAGCTGTCTTTTGAAAATGAAGATTTCTATCGGTAGCGGTGCATAAATTCTCCCTAATAGCAAGAAGTTAGAATGATAACTGACTGCTGTGTGTGTCTGATGTACGTGCGAGTGTGGCATGTGTGGATGAATAATGTATTTCAGAATTGGACTCTTATAATAAGTTTGAACAGAAGTAATATCATAGTACAGGGGATTCTTTAATCGTATATTAGTATCATAACAAAACCAACATAAGCTCAATATCTATTTCTAACTGAACATAGATTGTTTCTTAACAATTACCTCCGATTAAATAAGTTCTGGGATTTCTCAAAAAAAGGAAAAAAAAACACCTTTTTACTAATTTTGGGAAAAAAATAAAATGCAATATATTCTAAAAACTAATTTTGTGAAAAAAGAATCGCTTTGTTGTTGAAATTTGTAAAAGACGAAGAGTCAACAGTGAATACGAAAGCATCAACTTTTACGGAAAATTTAGCTAGAAAACTTTATTACAGATCTCTCCAAATAAAATTACTAATTAAGAACCTTTTGACTTCCAGACTATTTAGATCGAATGATAAGAGATTTCAATGTATAATTCAGATAATGATGATTTTGAACACGATGACAGGAAAATGATGCGTTCAAGATGTGTTCACAGTATCAGCATATAGCTTCTACACCCAAATCGAACCTAGAGTAAAAATGTAAGCATGAGAAATGTAATGTGGACTTACCATAGCCAAAAAATAAAATTTCTCAAACTCTTCTTCTTGCTGCTTGATGGCCCCCAAAGAATCGGCAATGGCTTGATGCTTCTCCAGAGATTCGTTTCCCTTTCGACACAGCCATGAAAGCACCTAAAATAAACGAGCAACACGTTTACAAAACTTTGAATTTCTTGTTCAAATCTGCATATGGGTGATTCTACAAAAATGGGCAAATTTGTGTTCCATACTGATTGCTCTTTTTGTTTTTAATTTAATAAAAATCTATTTTGGGAATATTTTTATGCGTCTTTTGTTCTATAATTTCCGTTATCAACAACGTCAATATTTAATTATTATTCATTTTAAAAAAAGGATATTAGATTGAAATGTCATCCACATGCCCTGTCCCATAGGTGCAATTTTCACAATCAATGGAATATAGATTTAAAAAAAATAAGTGATTTTTTTCTCGAGAGTTTTTTATTTATAAACATGAATGTGTGCAAGATGTAAATCACAAGAAAAGCAAAATAATATGAAAATAATATCTCTAAAAGTTAATCTAAACTTTGTCCCAGCGATTATCAGTCATCCATATGTCTAAAAAGTATATATATTTTTCTCTGAAATGTTTTATTCCAAAATCTGGCAACACATCTTAAAACAAAGCATGGAACTTTGTTATTCCTGGATGAGGATTAATTTTGCTGTTCTGCAATTACTTTTTGATAAAAAGCAAGCTAAACTCAACTTTCAAGGCAAGTGTTTTTTTATCTTTGTCATTAACATGCCCCACAGAATGCATGTAAAATGTACATGTAAATAAATTTTGATAATGAATAATCCTAAGGCTTACATTTGTGGGTTCTAATTCGAAGTGAAGCCGATAAGTATTCAGATATGACTTTTTGAGAACACAATTACTTGTGTTTTGTCATTCACATGCCCTTTTTCTACTGTCATTCACATGCCCCAATTTAAAACACGTGGATGAATCAAAAGCCAAACTATGACAGTACAACGTTTAAAAATTATGTCTAACAGTTTACTGGTTAAAAATTTTCATTAATATACCTATTGTGTTTGTGTTATTCACATACTTACTGTGTTATATTCACATACCCATTGTGTCATCCACATGCCCTTTTTATCATTCACATATGCCTTCAAAAAAATAAAAATCCAAAAAGACAATAAAATACAAACATTTAAGCTCTGCTGATATTCTATTTTAATTATGTAACTTATCAAGTGCTTTGCTGATTTTTTTCAGATTTTTAATTTTAAATTAATTTTTTGAATTCTACATGTTAGAAATATTCCCGTATTTGTAGAATCACCCATATATGAGGAATGGTTAAACTCAATATTTTACAAGCGGGGGGGGGGGGGAGTTCCATAGCTGGAAGTTATTCACACACTACAAAAAATGAACTGTTGTTTTTACAGTATAATACTGGCAGCCGAGGTTCCAATTTAAAACTGTAAAATTCAGAGTAATAAACTGTAAAACCAGCAATTTAACGGTTTCTTACTGTAAAGTTAGAAGTTTTACAGTTTATTGCCGTAAAATTTAGCTGTATTTATACTGTAAAAACAGCAATATAACCCTGGCAGCAGAGATTCCAGTTTAACACCGTAAAATGCACGTTAATAAACTATAAAATTAGCGTTTTTACAATTTATTACTGTAAAATTAGCGATTTTACAATTTAGTACCATAAAAGTAGCAATTTGAGTTCATTACTATAAAATTAGCTGTATTATACTGTAAAAACAACATTTATTTTTATAGCGTACTGAACTTTGCACACAGAAATACGCAATAGAACCTCATTAATCCAGATAAATTGGCGATCCAGTTCGTCCGAATGAATGAAAATACGGATTAAACGAAATGACCTATACACTGAGCCTAGTTACTGAAACAAATTACTATATACAATAAAAATGGGGATATAAATTCAAGAGAATGAATATAAAATTTCTTAAGAGAAGATTACAAAATACAAAAAGCGAACTGCAAATAATACATTATTACGCTTGCTCTACTTTCATATATACATTGTGTACTAGTGTGAATACAAAAAAAAAAAAAACTTTTTTTTTTTTAATCAAATTTTCAATAGTGCGGAAAAAAACTCAAACCGTCGACACTGCAATAAGAAGTAGACACCGAATTAGCTGTAGATACTTATAAAGAAGAAACTGAATGGTAAACATGGTAAATGTAAACACCATTTCATAATTTGGGTTATAAAGAAATAAATAAAAATTAAAAAAATGCCTTTAAATTTGAAACGCCTTTTTTTTCAGCTTGTTCTGCATAAGTGTTTTTTTAAACATGCAAATAAATAAAATCAAACAATAAACACTTAACCAAACAAGTTGAAGAAGAAAAAAATTGAAGACAAAAACAGGAGCTACAGGAGTAACATTCTTCGATATATCGACGTTGTTTTTTATTAGTCTGGTTTTCTTAAAGTTAGCGAACCATGTATTGTTTGGGATATTCTAAGAAGATTACATTGAACAACAAGAATAAACCTTGATAAAAAAACATGTTATTGAAATCGAAACACCGATGTTAATATGCCCCCCAATTGCTTCACATTTATTCAAGTCCTTTTTTCTTTACAAGAATCAGTTTTAAAACCCCCCTTTCATTAAAGCATCTTAACTTTGTATCACCCCATCAATCATGTCTTCTTTCTAATCCAGGAGAAAGATTTACTGTTCAGATACGAGTTAACCATTCGTGGAGCTAATGTGTTGCTTGGGAATGATTAAAATATTCTAGAACTAAGGGTTTAACAACGTTCGTGAAATGCCTCATATTTTGGGGAAACATTTTCCGCATCCCCAAGAGTTTAAGCAGTGCATAATTCATATTTTCATGTAAAATCATAAAACAACATTAAACAAACAACCAAACAAATAAACAAGGAAAAAACTCGAACATAAACATAAGAGCCACATAAGTAACATTCTTCTTCACATAGTAATTGCTTTTTATTAGTTTTTTTTTTCATTAGCGAGCCATGAATTCATTTGAAAACTAAAAGACAATGATTGAAGTAACAACAAGGTATCAAAAAAAAAAAAAAAAAAAATATTTTTGAAATTAACATGTACTAATGTTGGTAAGTAATGGCTTCACATTTACCTAAAGTCTTCTTTTAACTATTAAATTCTTTTTTACAAGGATCAGTTTTTTAACTTTCCTTTTATAAAAGTATCTTGGCTTCGTAATCACCTTGGTTTTCAAACACTTTTTTTTCTATTCCAGGAGTTCAATCTTCAGCTTTTCCAAAACTTTACATATTGCATAATTTATATTTCCATACAGGAACATAAAAGCAATTAACTATCACAAAGAAATAAATTAAAAAAAAGCCACACACTGCCTGCTAAGCAAAAAACTTGTATCTGAACTTCTTAACAAAATTAAGTTATTGTTACCAGGTGATTCTCTGTCACTTATTTTACCCAAATACAAAGTTTTCTGGTCATTTGAGAACGGAAAATATTTTTTTTAAATATGATAACGTATCATCTGAATCAAATATATGGAGGCGCAAAACTGAATAGCAATATCTCAGTTTGAGATCGTTTGCAGATACCACTTTTGCGCTTAGTTTGCGCGTCCAGCCCAAGCAACATTCTTCTTTATATCATCAATGTTTTCCTTCTTCTGTTTTTTTATTTATTTTAATTTTTTTTTCAATTTAAGAATCATGAATTCATTGGAAAATGACAGGAAGATGATTGAAACAACAATAAGCCATCACAGAAAACGCTATTGAAATCTACATACTGATGTTGGTTCTCATTTGTTCAGGGTTTTTTTTTCTACCTAAACACATCAGAACACCACCATTCACTTGTTCTTTCTCATCTGTTCAGATTCCCACAAAATTTAAACAGTGCATAACTTAAAATTTCCATGCAGAATCATAAAACAAACAAATGACGAGCAAATACACAAAGAAAAAAAATTGACGATAAAAACAAGAGCCGCACAAGCAACAATTTCATTACATCGTCATTGTTTTTAATCAGTCAGGTTTTATGTATATTAACGAACCATGTATTCATTGGAAAACCACAAGAAGATGATTGAAACAACAATAAGCCATCATAAAAAATCTTATTGAAAATGAAAGACTGATGCTGGTAAGCAATGGCTTCACCTTTATTCATAGACTTTTTGTATATCTAAACACAAGTTTCAGTTTTTTAACCTCCCTTTCATTAAAAGTATCTTAACTTAGAAGTACGCCATCAATCACGTCTTCTTTCTAATTCAGGAGAAAGGTTCAATGTTCAGATACTAGTTAGCCATTCGTGGTGCTAATGTGTTGCTTGGCGATGATATCTCCCCAACAAGCGTTGATGCAGCTCATTGATAGGCGATGAATAATTACTTTAATTACCATCCACTGCCATGCTGACTCGTGTTTGATGTCTGCTTTCTCAGACGGTTTGGCTATTGTGTATTCGTTGGGAGTCGAGACAAGGGAAAATATTCTTTTAAGATGTTCTACGAGTGACCTCTCTAGCATTGTACTGAACGAAAACACCGATTTTTTTCGAACTATGATCTGATATCGTTGTTATTAGAAGGGTATCTGAAAGAAATCGATAGGAAGACGAACATGTAAGTGATAGTTTCTTTCAAATATTAATTTGTGGTACAGTTGATTGAGCTAAGGTATCATTAGTTATACTTCGAGATCAAAACAAACTGGACAAAAAGTAGTAAACTATTCCAAAACACTCCATTCGTTTTTCATTAAACACCATTACTGACATTATATGTGTATAAGGCGTTAAAAAAGCAGAAGGTTAGATGCTCTTCCTTTTCCAAATTCTTAAAGAACGTGTATCTGAATAGTTTACTAAAATATTGCTGTAGATTTTAGGTTAAGGAATAAAACATGTTTTTAATCATAGATTTGGGATTGTATGGTTTTAAATTGTAGATTGGGGAGGGGGGGGGGCAATAATTCAAACCCTTTAATATGTTCAATGAATTGCTTCTATATGCTTCCTTTTACAACTATTTCGGTCTAAGTTTGCATTTGCGTGAGATTTGTTTTCAGTGTTCTGCTAACGTGGTGAAAAGAGTTCTAAAGCAATGATATTTACCAAGCTACAGAACGTTAAGTGAGGAGACGCATAAGTGTTCCATAGAAAATTCTCAGGACCGAACGTATTTAACAAGTGTATTAGTAGGTACAACTTTCTTGTAAAACATGTTTTGATCGTTTTTGGGCTACTGAGGAAATACTGATACATTTGAAAATATTTCTTTCATGAAAGGTCACATTACCATCTTCAGAACACGTCTCTTTTTGTATTCAGAAAAGCATAAACATTTTAGAAATCATTCCCAATTATTCATAGGAAACGTAGCGAAAAATTTCGATAATCCTCATAATGTGCAAAGAACGTAACATATAATAGTTCGGTTTCGAACAAAAGGGTTCGCAAGATCAGAGTAGCTAAGCAAATTTTTGGGTAATATTTTCGAAACTTATGACAGTATTCCTTAATAAATACAGAGCAATATTAATAAATTGAATGTTTAATACATTATCTCGGTAAATTAAAAAAAATGTAATTAGTTCCTCAAGACTTTTACCAATTATTACATACTCACAGGAAAACAAACGTTTTGGATTTCAATTTTTGTAGAAACATACCCGATTTGGGGCCGTATTCCCAGAAGCTCCATTTTCAGAGGCCAGTAAGCACAAGGAAAGTCGACACATCTTTCATTCCATAGAATACAACCGCACGGGCTCATAGACCAAACCCGAAGTGATGATTCAACAACTCACTAATAGCCCGCTACTCGAAAGAGTAGCATAACTTCGGCAAGATCAAGCTTAAGGCATCCAATATGCAAATGTCACTGCGGAGGATCGTTAAAAGTTCCGACAAGGTAGGGACTATTTACTCATTAGTGAAAGAGGTACGCAGACAACCCGCTGTGGCGCTGGCGTCATTCAGACGTTAGAGACATTGCATCAAAAGAGACCTCAATAGAAATCTAAGTATGAGTCATGTTTAACCCTTTCTGTGAAAACGGCAATAAGGAGAAATCCAAGAAATAAAACTGTATAATTCGATAAAATAGGTTCCGTTACAATTCATAAAATTAAAAACGGTACTCTATTTTTTAGAGTGATGTAATTACGTAATAATGTAAGATATAGTCCAAATAAAATTTTCATTAATAGATAACAAGGTTATCAATTGTTGTTGTTGTTTCTAGTCTCCCATCTTGTCAGACGCAGTTGGACAAGAACAATAAATCCGTTGACCCTAAAGAAGTCTGATATCAAAAGGGATAACATATAAATTTCTTCCTAGAGCAGTCCTAGACCGTTCTAGATGTGATCTGGAAAAGCTTGATATTCTGGTATTTAGAACAGAGAGGGAAAATATTGTTGCCCTCGAAAATGGTCCATCTTAGCAAGTCGTGACAGACAAGTGTTGGTTTGCCTGTTGCCTGGAAGAGACAAGAAAAGTACCGGTGTTTTCCATTTGCACCACAGTGGCTTTTTTGAGTATTTTCTCACGAAAATAAATAAAGATCTCATCAGCTCAAAGTACCAGTCACACCATAAAAGAAGCGATTTCATCCTCATTCTGGTATTTAGAATAGAGAGGGAAAATATTGTTGCCCTCGAAAATGGTCCGTCTTAGCAAGTCGTGACAGACAAGTGTTGGTTTGCCTGTTGCCTGGAAGAGACAAGAAAAGTACCGGTGTTTTCCATTTGCACCACAGTGGCTTTTTTGAGTATTTTCTCACGAAAATAAATAAAGATCTCATCAGCTCAAATGCTAAATTTAGCGTCTTAAGCGAGTTTGAGACTTGCGAACTAGAGTACCAGTCACACCATAAAAGAAGCGATTTCATCCTAATCAAGAGAGCATTGATGAAATCCACATTCAGGGGCAAATACAAAAGAGGGGCGATGGGGCGTTCGCCTCTCCCTTGAGGCCCTTCTATTAGCAAATTTTCAATACTGAAGTTTTAAAAACTTTATTTTAGACGAGTTTTAATGATGTTGAAGGAAGGAAGTTTGGGTTCTCCCACGGAAATGTTTCGGAATTGAAGTCTGAAATTATTGTAATCAATATTTGCAAATCAGTAAACATGGTAAAATTCGAATAATAAAATCAATCGCCCCTCTCTTGAAAACTTTCTGGATATGCCCTTGTCCGCATTTGACCCGAGTCTCCTTATTAGTCTCAGATTTTTAATTCCTGGGAAGCATGCCATACATTCTATTCCATAGATCTATTTAATAGTAAGCTTCGCATTTGCGATTAATTTCTTAACAACATACTGGTACTCGGATTCTTGCTGGAGTATGAGTAAAGTTGATGTAATTAACTGTATTTATTTTTCTTCAGCACTTTGTTTTTAAAATGAATTTTTCATGAAAATAAAACCGTTAAATTTACATTTTTCGTTCTAAATTCATTTGAACTCACATATTTATTTAACTGGAGAGTTCAATAAAATTAATTCTTGAAAAATATGAAATAGTTACCCTTCTATAATTTCGTCAAATACGACTTTCAACAACTTAGATTCATAACGTTGTTTTTTTTTTTTTGAAACTGAAACGATAAAGAAGACATTACGCGCTGATTACGTACCCAACTGCCAGTAATAAGCTTCAATGAACGTGACATTGTGTACAAGACTCTCAATAAAATCTATCTAGCTCCTATGACTGAGTTTCTTATCAGAGTGTATTTAAACTCAAAAAGGGATGAAGATTTTTCGCATGCCCTCACTAGTTCCATCTTGGAAAAGCACTTCAAGCTTTAAGTTACTCACATTACTTTTTAAATAGTTTCACGTAGGGATGCACCGATAAGCAAATTGGCCAATTACCGATTAATCGGTTTTTGATAATCGGCAGATTAATCGGCGGAGACGATTAGTGACAAGGATGAGCGTTTTTAATACTACCAATTTTACAATCACTGTTTCTTCTCTTTAAAACAATTCCGAGTTAAGAAATAGTAATTTATTTCTGAGAGAAGATTTTTTTTTCTCAAAATAATTTCAATATTTTATCAAATTTCTTAGAAACAATTTTCATATTGTTGTCAATAATATTACATTAACAAAATGTTAATTATGTTAATTGGACATAAAAATTCAAAAAACGGGGAGGGGAGTCTGTGGTAAGTATTCCAATTTAGGAGTTAAAATTTTTTTAATTAATTAATTAAATTTTTTTTAATAATTGGTAGCAATTAAATTCAAGACTTTTATTCTTTGGGAAAATTATAAGTTATCTAAAAGCACTGTGCTAAGGAGAAAACTATCGCCACATGAAACATTTTGCAACATTATCTATGTGTATATTTAGTCAAAGTAGGATAATTTATTTATTAAAAACTTTATATCAACTGTGAGGATTATTATTACTGTTTTTAAAATTACTCACCTTAGTTTCTTAGTGAAGGTATACTTTAAAGAACAGTATTTGAAAAATATTTTTTCAGCCGATTAATCGGCGTAATATTGCCGATTATAAATAATCGGCAAAGTGGCCGATTATGGCCGAATAATCGGTACTGCCGATTAATCGGTGCATCCCTAGTTTCACGTTGGGTACCATAAGTATCGGCTACATATCCGTGTCTTATCGGGGCCTCCGCGATAGTGCAGGGAAAGCAGTCTTCTCGGAGGCCCCGGTCTTATACATCGCGCATGAAAGCTTTGCCCATTTCGCGTCTTAGGGATGTGGATAGGAGCCAATGGATCTCTTTATCTCCTCTATGGTTCTGTCATAGCTCAGTGAAGACAACTACGAGTTGGTGGGGATTCATGTTTTGTGCTTTATTTTGCTTTGTTGATGAGCTGACCGACATGTAAATGACACCCCCTCCATTAGTGAATAAACAGCTCAATTTTTTTTTCTTTTTTTGAAAAATAAGATTTAAAAACATTTTCCTTGGCGAATTGGCTGTTGTAATTTCCTTCTATACATTTCAAAAAAAAAAAAAAAAACAACTTGAGAAAAAGTTGGGGGGGGGGGGGGGGGTTATCCTTGGGTTGGGGTGCTCATGCTCATTCAGTAAGATGAGGCTTTTTTTGTTTCATTTCAACCCCACAAAAACATGATGAATAGCTATAAAAGTTTTACAAGTTTCTCAGAAATATTTATATGAATCTTCTAAAATTATTTTACTGTCTTATGCCCAATGTTTAATGATGCCATAGATGTTCGAAAATAAAATTGCATAAGAGTTCATTCGTCAGTCTGTTCTGCGCCTATTTATAGTAAAATGTTCATGTTGTTTTAGGGTCATTCCATTTTTAATCAACAAATTTTCAAAAAAGTTGTTGCATCACCATTTTTGATTTTGATGAAAATTTGCATGTGTATTCCTTTTACTTCCCAGAGCTCAAAATAGTGTTCATTTTATTTTTAAAAAATTTACCCTTTGATATATAGGCCCTTTTTGTTGTTGGCAGCAGCGAAAATCGGGCGTTTTGATGCTTTGTCTTATGAACTATAACTTTTTTTCTATCAAAGATTTTGAGCTCAACTATAGCTCATTGGAAAGCTAAGAAAAGATCTTTTTATATATGCTATTAATAAATTTCAGATTAAAAAAAAATACTTATTTTTTCAAGGTCAAAGTTCACGACGAAAATGACATTTTTTACTACTTTCGAACATTAAAAAACCCATGAAGGGTTCAAAGTAACAAGCCGATTTTTTCATCATATATTCATAGTCATGGTTACTTACTGTATAAAAAAAATTGGCTTGTTATTCCACCCCCTTTATGAGATATGCTCCCCCAAAGTTGTAAATTTTTTAAAAAATCCAATTTTCAACGCTAAAAAAATGCATGTGGGGGGCAAGATAAAAAAAATTTTAGCACGAGGAAGCACGAATTCTGATAATGTTTGTGTCTTCTATTTGATTATAAACCAAAAGAACTCAGTTGTAGGAAAAAAAGTTTCCAGAAGCACATTAGCAAAAAAAAAAAAATTAATAAAAGGTTATCAAATGCTAAAGTTATTTAGAATTTCACTTGATGTGGCGAATTAAAAGTGAGAAAAAAAAAATCAAATTGAAAAAAAAAAAAGATTCAGCATAAATTATGGAAGGACATTTAATTAAATATTACCCTGCAGAATTACACAGAACAGGAAAAACAGTTTCGAAGAAACTAAACAAAACAATGCAACTGGAAAAGCATTCATAGGAAAATATTTAAACGAGAAACAATGTCCATTTTTTTTGTCTATTGTTTTCTACAATTGACAGTAAATCAAATTTTTGTTTCAACTTTCCTCGTCTCCTATTGATACAAGCTAATGACGGCGGCAAAATTAAAGATATCTTTCCATGCTTTTCAAAACAAATTCCCTGCGAATCGATCGTTTGTCTGCTAACGATAGCAAATGGGACCACAGCCAACTCAAACACCCTTGATCCATAAAAAAGTTGGAGCAGCAGACACCTGTGCGCAAATCGGATCACGTCATCCATGCATTGTCTGTATAAGGAGTCCTATTGTTCCTGTTTAATTACGTTCATTTCTTTTTCCCTTCATCCCTCTGCTACCGGTAATGAAGGTGTAAAAGAGAACGCGAGATTTGCTTGTGAGAAAACAATTTACACGATTACCTTTATTGTTTAGGATGACGGGAGGGAATGCCCTTGGCGCAAATAGTTGAACAAGTTTTTTTTACATTTTGTTTTAATATGTTAGAAATAATGCGTGCAGTCGTGCATTAACGTTGGACAAGCATGCTTGCAATGGTTTCGTGAGAAATTATGTAAACGAGAGCATAAGCGCTTGCAACAAAAGTTCTAATTTGTAAAATGCATATTAATGGATCTGTTACCATAAACCAAATGCAGTAATTTCATGACCTGCAGTTTTTACTTCTGAAACAGTTGTACCGCATACAAAAAGCAAAAAGAATATTCATTTTTATAGCTGAAAGAGGTTTTATACCTTTGCATTGCTTTATGAGGTAAATATTGGAGCGCATTATAATGCCAAAATTTAAGTTGAAAAATTATTATTGTGTGAAAATTAATTTTATGCAATTCAAACATTAAATATTTAAAATACTTGTAGGATATTAATAATTTGTGTTTCAAACTTATGGGCAATTTCACACTTAACAGACCTATAAATTGTTTCACAAAGCGCCCTCCAAAGGTAACAAACGTCTTAGATCTTTATTTCATTGCATGAACTTTAAGATGAACATGGACTTCACTTCTATGCAATGTAATTAAATTTTGAAGATTTCCAGAAGTGATAAAAATAAATAAATAAATAAAACTCTTCTCACCATGCAACTAAAAATAATTTTCAGTGTTCTTTTAGCCAAAGTAAAATTATTTTGCAATAAAAATAAACACAAAAATTAAAAAGTGAAAAAATATATAAATATACTAATATAGGCGATCCATTCACAGTTTCTATTTTTCAGAACCATCCATCTTTAGAATATCCAAGTTAATGTACATCCTGATACTTAGTTCAACTGGAAAATATTTTAGAGTAAAAGTTACAACGAGCATGAAATAAACTTTAAAACTTGAAGCTACTTTTCTTACTGAATTTATCCGTCAATAGAACTAATATATTTTATCACTAATCTAAATTTCTTGTGTTTCGACTAACTGCAACTTGACAGCATTAGAGTTTTAGATCTGGTGGGACTAATTTGACACGAAAAGATGTTCTTTTAGATTTTTTTATAACTAAAAACTGCCCTTTCAATGAATACAATAGAAGTTTTTAAAGCTAACCAGAAGATATTTTCCCACAACTCAGAAAGTTTCAGAAAACTCGCAAGAAATTATGATTATTGTTTTTTTTTAAGCGTTGAAAGAAATTGCGCAGAATATGCAACAGTAAGTTGTCAAAACTTGTGTAGAATCAAAAGTGCATAATTTTTGGAAATACTTAAGTACACCGCATGAACTATTCTTATTTAATGATAAAATCAAATTTATAAAGTGATTTTCAAAACCAAATATGAATTTATCTAAATATGCCAAAATGGTTAAAAAGAGTCCAAAATGGTTTAGACATTGTTAAAAATACTCTAATAAATAAGAAGTCTATAAATAATATTACATTAATTAATATTATTTTCTTATGATACGATAATATTATACATGAGGATCTAAAAAATATAATTTAAATCGAAATTATTTTTCTTTATTCATTTAATTAGGTTGCTTTGAGCGTATCTGAGTTAGTAGCAACAGCAGCTCTTTCTGTGCAAATGGCAATAGATTTAGTCAACACCTACTGTCACCCGCTAGTATTTTTATGGCATTTCGCAAGATTATTCAAGGTAAAATAGCTGCGTTTTATTTCTCCTTTTTAGTAGAAAGAAAACTTTGCTCGAAAACCTTCAAAGCATCTTAAAAAGAAAAATCATTCATTATTAGTACTCTAGAAATGAAAAGATTCGTGCGTGCACCTCAGTATTAATAGTAAAGCAACTTGTAAAACATTAAGGTCAACGGATTATATCTAATAGCGTTATATCTGCTAGCTTGGACTATATAGCGAATATCAGTTTTCTGAAGAAAAATAGTAGCAGTAATATCAAAACAAAACTCATAGAACATCCGGCAGCGCAATTAGGAATAATTAAATAGGCAACCAAATATAGCAATCTATTATTGAAATATTTGGTTTAACAATTATTTTTTAGTTAACTGGTGTATACAACTTGAAAGGAGGGGGGGGGGGGGCTAGTGGAGAGACATAAATTTATCATGAAGACTGTAACCGTCCATTTTGTTGTCTATCAAATAGAAGTAATCTAAAATATGAAGTAATAATATGCAGCATAATTTATTAAAGAATTTCAGTCACAATTAGCTTGTTAAAATGTATTTTTAACACTTAAATTTTTATCAGATTGATCTTAGATTTTAGTTAAAAACCATAATTTCATCAAACATATTCTTGAACATCAACAAAAAGAAGAAATTCACACATAACCGCTATAAAACCGATTTTCTTTTCAATGAAGCCTGAGACATTCGTCTTATTACAAAAGTACAATGTAGACCAATTAACTACAGTTGAATGATTCTTACTCCTCCGGAAAATTTTCTAGGATCATAAAATATTTCACTCGCTGTGCGAGTTACGCTTGGAACTAGTTCGGAACATTCTAAATTTTGGACCCTTAAAGAGTTTTTATAGTGTGATTGCACTTCCAAAAACGTATCTACCAAGCGTTTGCCAGGAATGTTATTAGATGAAAAGTAGTAATCGTACAAAGAGAAAGCTAAATGATTTGTGCGGACTCAAAAATAATTCCATTTATGCCTATTTATTTTTTAAGTAAAATTTATTTAACGGTAATAGAAACAATAGTCTTTTACTGATGTTTTTCCATTTGAAACTAAACAAAGGTGCCTACCATAAATGTAGGAACAGATTTCAAGCTCTTCTATCCCCTTTTTTTCGTTATTTCTCTCAGTTGATCATTACTTTATTTTTTAAGGGAAGTATCACGCCTTTAAGCAGCCGGACTAGCTGACGTATATCACCACAATGGCTATAATATTACATCTCAGAAAAACGCGGAAGGACACTAAGCTACCTGACAAACAAGAAAGGCTGTCTCTAAATTTCAGCTGAGTTATAGTTTTCAGGTTTTTATCAACCCATCCTTCTAACACGTCGGTGGTCCCATCAGTCCGCCCATATACGTCTACACTTTTAATGGCCTAGCATTTGAGACACCCATAAAGTCTTCCAATGATAATCATCTGCAAAAGCTTCCTCAACGGTCACAGGACATGCTGCGATTTCACCCATTTGGTGCTCTCTTCAAGTAAAAGGATCGTACACATCTTAATTGAAACAGAAAACCAGAGGCATTTCCTGTTGCCCAAGTTTTGCTTGCCTGAACACGTACTTATCTGTGAGATCATCGGGTTTTCGGCAGAAAATACCGTTTTCTAGTACAAATATGCAACATAAAAGTTAAGAAAAGGCCTTTTTTTTTGGAGGAAGGGGGGAAGGACGAGAAAGAGAAAACGTTTACCGAGTCCTAAATCTTAGAATTCAGAGGAAAGATGAACCTTATATCCTAGAATTCGAACTAATAGCTTTGTAGATTTACAACATTGGAAGCAAAAAAAAAAAAAAAAGCAGTATTATTTATGTTACTGAAACATTGTTAATTATCTCCAACCTCTATTGTATGGTTTCAGCTGAAATTACGCAATGAAATATATGTTATACGCACGATGTTAAAAAATATTGTCGTATCAAATTTATATTAAATTCTGTATATCTTATGGACAAATGCAGCTAGCTGCGTAAACAAGAAGATATCAACGAAATTTGATTAAAAAAAAAGACATAACATCGTTAAAAACTGGAATATTTGGCTCATGACAGTAGAAACATTTTAACTGATACACGTATCTGTTAAAAAAAAAAAAAAAAATTTTGCGGTACTGAGTCAGTTTTTTTTGGGTGGTTTAAATAAAAAAAGGGTGTATGAGACAAGTAAAAAAACAGTCGCAGTCAGTGGAAAAAATTAATATTTTCTAGTTGTTTTCTTTTTGGAAATGTATTGAACAAAATTACTATTTTCCATTTCACCCAAGGAAAAAAAAGGAACCTTATGTGATGTCTAGAAAGTTTATGGGAAATTTTCATGAAATTTAAGACAAAGTTTGAATATATATGTAATATTTTAGAATCAGTAAGATTTTGCTTCTAATTCATAAACAAATATAATAGATATAAATAAAACAACTATACATTCCAGGCAGCTGTTACAACACGGATTTTTTTAAAAATAAAGATTATCGAATATTTTCATAAAAATACTTCTATTGATATTTTAAGATTAGCTTCAGCAGCAGAAACATTAATTGGGTTTTGATCAAACGTAAATTGCAACGAAACTGCATTTAATTCAAAATGGCTTGATGCGGTGGTAAGAAACGTGTAGAGTACTTTCATAATTAAAACGCAGTTTCTTAGGTTAGGTACTAATTTGTGGAGTTAAAAAACAAAGAGAATAACGCAGTGCACTGACTCATTTAAGTTCAAGTTCAAGCGACTATCATTTCAGTTTAAAAGACTCAGCTCCAGACAAGCTGAAATTTTAACCTGAAAAAATAAATATTCAAGAGCAATAAGTCCTAAGTTCAAAGAGTTTTCTTTGAAAGAGTTATGCTTTCCGTCCTTTTTACTGTGAGAAATCTTTTACCTCGTGAAAAATTAAAGAAAAATCAGTTTAAGAAAGACCCATTTAACTTTCACATAAGCACCTCCATCATACATTTAAGCGGAATTACTAACACTCAAAATTGCCCCAAAAGGTACCATTTTCCAGAAATTTGCATACTGAAACCGTAAACAGTTCATAAATATTTACAAACCTCAATTCGTCACATGACTTGCCTACTCCATCACTCGCCTCGTTTACGAAGGAATCAACGCGTCAACAAAGTTCTTTAATGAACCTTGCCTATTCCAAGAGAGAGTTTTGAGGGGCAAAGTTCTTGAATTTCATAGAGATGAAAATTCTTTAATAACGCTTTTACTTCCACAAAATAAAAACTTTGTTCTCGCGGTCACGGTTACACCACTCCCATGACCTGCTGCCATGACTCCGCGGTCAAATTCACGTTTGAAAAATCCATTCCATCATGTTTTTTTTCTTTTTGTATTCGTGGGTTGGCATCGCGTCCGCCTCATTGACATGGTATAATGCACCAGGGCATTTCACGCCGGACGTTTCACCTACGTTCGCCCTGACAGACGAGAAGCAAAACGAACTTTTTGCGAAATCCACCCACACTTTCTCGTTCTATTTGGACACATCGAGCTCCTAGGAATTCCCGCCAAGAATCCTTCGATGGATGAATTCAGAACCGGAAGAATAAGATCGCGATGTGCCCGAAGGATTGGAAGATATTTATTGCAATTTAACCTCCGAGTCAAGGAGTTGCTCTATAACTGTTATTACTGGTGCAAAGTTGTATTGAACCTTTGCAACCCATTGTGTCGAGATCTATACTCTTGTCAGATGAGAGGAACACCTAGAGGCACCGAAACTTCCGTAAAAGCAGCATTGATTCGTAAGTGGATATGAATTTTGACCCAAGATTGAAGTTTCAACCTCTATTTTCCAATCAATGTTGATATTGAAACATCTATGCCGAACTTGGAAGGTCACGAAATATTGAATATATATGGGTCAACTGAGGTTTGCATCCAACACAGTTTTCAAAGCATCATTTTGAATAAATTTTCAATAAATTCAATTATTTGAAACAAAAAAAAAATGCATTAACTTTGTAAATCGTTCATGACTTAGTGACATAGATATTTTATTTAATTTCACTCTAAAGTAAAATATTATTTGAAAAAAAAAATGCTCAAATGTACCTTTTTTTAAAATCAGATAATGACATTTTCAATAAGTAAAAAAATTTTGTTTAGCGATAATAAATGATTTTCATAAGTAAGCAAAAAATACTACAGAGCAGTTTGGTTGCAGAATAGAGAAGTGATTTGGGCAGGGGAAAAATAAATAAGTTTATTTACTTAATAAGTCGGAGTAGGTGTCCAAATTTATTGATGACACCAAAACATTACAGGGTAATTCCATGCACGCGTGGAAAAAGCGTTGGAAAAATCAAATTACAGCAATGCGTCTGTTTTGCACATTTTTTGGTTTAAAAATATTAGAAGTTTATTATTTATACTAATTTTTTGTCAAGAATGTAGTATTTTTAGTTTGGGCAGCACTTTGAAGTTGGAAATGGAATATTTTACTTTTGGCAAAGCAAATGGTGAATCTTCCAACGTTGGCAAGTTTCAGTTTTTTTCTTTAGATAACTGTTTTAAAGGAAGAATATTGATTATTACACTTAAATTCAATATTGTGAATTGCTAAAACGAGTGGTTTCACGTAAATTAAGTGATTTATGTAAACTTCAA
Source organism: Uloborus plumipes (assembly GCA_038373865.1). Taxonomy (NCBI): domain Eukaryota; kingdom Metazoa; phylum Arthropoda; class Arachnida; order Araneae; family Uloboridae; genus Uloborus; species Uloborus plumipes. The sequence continues at coordinate 36,850 of JAXGGA010002771.1, read as the reverse complement.
AAATGCACTGTTCTATGTAACGTAAGTTACCAAAAATATGTTAAAGTACATGATGTGCATAAAGAAAGGACAGTGCAATGTTAACAATGCTATATTTTCTATCTTATAACTGTGTGTTAAGCAAATAGTTAAAGTTTTTTGAACAATATTTTCTATTTAGTTTTTTGTGCTACAATCAAAACGTGTAACGTAAGTTACCGACATATGCAGGTAACATAAGTTACCTAAGTAAAACTTAAATACTTGTGTTTATAAAGAAAGTAAATTGTGGAATAAACCTATGCGGTTAGTAGGAGTAATTTATTCAAGAATTCTTTGAAATTTGTACTGGATTTATTTAATTTAAATTAATCATCCTTCTTAAAATGTCTCTATTTGTTAATAAGATTATAATACACCTCTATTATAAATTATATGTTTCTTTTTGGCTTTTGAGATATTAATCCTCTCTAAACAATATCACTGCATTCAGAATACTAAAGAGTAATGTACTATAAATTATTCAAAAATGACTTCTGTTACGTTTTAAAGTTATCAAACATGTTTTGGAAAAAACAAATACAAAAATATTTTATCTCTTACAGGTGAAATATATTTTATTCTGCATTAAAATGCCATTGAACTCTGCGATAAAGATGCGCGGTAGAAGGGGTATGAGAAAAGTCATGTGGATATTACAAATTTGTAATAAAAGTCACTCTTGATGGTATTGAAATATGTTAGAAAAAGCAAAATTTATCAAAAATACTTTCTGAAGATCCGCACATTGACAATGACCATTTAAGAAATAGAAATTAACAAACTGTGGGGTTTCGTTTTAAGTATTTTAAGGAACAAGAAGAAAAAACAGAGATAAACGCTGGTGAATGATGTGTGGTGAAGTACGAAAATACATTGTATCCTTGAGTTGTGACTATTATTGAAGAAAACGAGTTTAAAATATAAGTAATGGCTGCTGTTGGAACCAATTAGAAATGGCCAGAAACGACAGATGAAATTTATTATAAGAAAGAAAACATGATACGAAAAATTGAATTACCTGAACTTGTTAATAACAGCGGCCAGTATAGATTTACGTCCTATGTTACGTAATATTTTTGATTGGCCATTGAGTTTGGTATTAAATTTCTGTAAATTTAATTCATAATTGCTAATTTTCAATATTTCGATCTAAACTTAGCTGTAATTTTCATTCATTAATTTTTGTAATAAAGATATGCTTGTAAGTAAATTTTGTAACGTAAGTCACTGTACTATAAGTTACCAAGTTAAAAATTCCCATAATTTTAAATTTTTGAAATACATTTTTAAATTTATGAAAATATATTCCTAAGCATTATAAGGAGCTGATAAATTATGCTTCAAACAAGAAAACAGCTGTAATAGAGCAGAAATTTGCCTCAGAACCAATTTTCATATTATGTCATTTCCTTTTTGTGTAACACAAGTTACTGCCTTATCTTTAACTGCTAAATTTTGTTAAATTTAAATGCATCGAATATTTTTGCATTTTGATTTTGCTTTCAACTGTCATTTTCATAGAATGCTTTCATACAAGGTTCGTATAACAAAATTTGTCTGTACTGAGGTGCTAAATGCATAAGAGTTGGTCGAAATGTAACGTAAGTTACCGTGGAATTGCCCTACAGATAATAAAAACAATACAAGACAAATAACAGGGTACAATACAAAGACAACAAGACAAAGGACTTTTTAATAGTGAAATTTGCAACTCTTGTATCTCACAAATGGGTTACCAAGAGCATAAGGCAAAGTATATGTATTCACTAGCGCAGCCGCACTTTATTTTCTGAGGAACGGGAAGGAGTCCGAGAAGTTTGTATAATACATTAAGTACCATATAAGGATTGATAATATGTGCTGAAACCAAGAGCTCTGGGTAGGGTGAGGGAGTGGGTTGAACAACCAAACAACCTCTCGTAGCGCCACTGCATGCATCAAGATGTACAGTAATTATAGGCTCTTGCTAACTATATCAATCCGATAAATGGAATTAGTTACTAAAATGATTGAAAAATATTTTCAGTCAACGACTTCAGATAATAACAATATCAAAACAATGAATGAGCAAATGAGCTATCCCAACGTTCATAGTTAAGCAACTAGAACACGACAATTTGCTGCGAGACATTTAAGCTTACAAATATCGCATGAGTGAAAAAGGCGAATTTTTAATGCTAATCCAATTTGAAAAGTGCCTCTTTCATTCTCGGTGTGACTGATATGAAAAGCTCTATTTAAATAAAGATGGTTAACTACAAAACAACGGAAACACCTTTTTCGTTCTGTTCCGCAGATATGTTTTTAATGACGTGTGTACGTTTATATATCTTTCGTGCAGGAAAGGAGTTCATTATCTCAGTCATGAATTTTAAGATTTTTTTCTAATTTAGGGAAATCAATTGTTTACTTTAAAAACATAAAAGCTAAAATTCACATTGAATTCATTATTAGGTAGGGGAATGTGGGGCAAAGTGAAATGGTAAAATGTTTTCATAGTTTGCAGAGCTACCTAGTCAGCAATATTTTAACTAAGTTTCTGAACATATAGTTGATTCCTGCTAAAAAATAACTAGCTAAAAAGACCAACGAAAAATATTATAGAATTAATTTCAAAAAGTTGATACCTTTATTGTAATATTCGCGGTTTTTCAAAAATATTTCTTGTTATTATAAAATGATAAAAATTTTTGTTATTATCATTTTACCTATTAATTGAGACCTACTGATGTCTATTGCAGTAGTTTTTTAGTTTATGTTAGGTATTTTTTAATTCTATGTTGAATGTAATTTATCAAGTGCACGCGGAAAAAGTAGATGGGGTAAAGGGAAATAGTTTTATGCTTTCATTTACTAAATCACGAACGTTTTTCTTCAGTTTTTGATTTATTCGTTCTTTTACTTATTAATTCACTTATTTATTTATTCATTTACTGATTTATTAATTCATTTACTTATTTTGTTATTCATCCTCTATTTTATTCACTCATTTCTATTTTTTTCATATATTAATTAACTCTTTAGTTGTTTATTATTTATTCGTTTTTCCCATTACTAATTCATTTATTCGTGCATTAATTTAATGAAAACTACTGTAACTCATCAAATAGAATTTTTTTCATTACAAAAATATTGTATTTTTCGCTTTGCCCATGATTTTTCGAAGGGAAAAATTTCCACCTTTTTTTGAAGGTGCAAAATAACTAACAAAAATTAAAAGTAACATTTCAATGATAGTTGTATTACAAAAAAAAAAAAAAAAAAAAAATCTTCTTTATGTACACTAATTTTCAGAACCAATTTCTAATTTGTTCATTTTGAAACATGTATGTTGTTATCTTACCTAATTGACTTTGCCCCTTATTCCTCGTCTTATTTCTGCCAACAATTTGTATTTATTGATTCATTTCAAACACACGAGGGGTAGATTGACAAGTGAATGAATATCTCCAAGCAAATGGGCAGCTTTTAGTTAAAAAATAAAGTAAATAAATAAATAAATAAAAAAGATTCAAATGTTTTTCTCCCAGAAGAGAAAAATTATGCAAGAAATTTTAAATCCACCAGATTAGTTTTATCTAATTGAAGGGCTTGGAGAATGAAGGCGCGAAGTTACGTTTTGAAAAATGAACACTCTGGACAATGGTAAGCAATGGATACAGGTAAGCAAGTAAAGCTTCGTACATCAAGCAGTAGATGTCATTAGACCAATTTCATATGCACACTAACGACAAAACCAGAAAAAAAAAAGCTGAAACAACTGCAACAACAAAACTTTGAACTTTAATTACTCGCAATTTCTGTTTGTCACATAAACCCTTCATCCCCCAAGCCCTTCAATTAGCAACTTCATCGTTTCTAAAAAGAGAACGACAAGGAAAGGTTACGTTTGTTTACTGTTGTTCTGCAGTGTCCATTCACTGATTTGATTTTCATTTCCGCCCTTCAAAAACTCTGACGCAGAAAATTAAAAAAAAAAAGAAGGAATTTAATTTAAAGGAATTTTTTTATTAAGTTTTTGACGATATTATGAATTTTTAAAAATGCAATTGCACTTTAGTGTTTATTTACTTTACACACTCCAGGGTCCCCGTAGGTACAGGGTTCGGTAGGTACAGGGTCCCGGTCCCCCGTACCTACCACAACTAGTGGTTTAACCGGGATAGGGATCTGAAGAGGGCTCTGTTCTTTTTGAACCGGACCAAGGGCCGAGCAAACCCTTGGCACCCCCAGAGATATCGCTTCACTTGGAGGACTTTGTGACCACGACATTTTTAACGCCCCCCAGCCACCATTAATGATGACGGTGGATCTTTGATCGGCTGGGACCGAACCCGGGACCCTCCGGTCACGAGTTCGACACCTTATCGATCGAGCTACCACGGCTCCGTGTGTTCATTCACTGGCGGCCTACCTTGCTTCATCTGACAGATTTCATTTTAAAAAAAAAAGAAAAAAAAAAGTATAACATCCGAACAAGAACTAGGACTATAAGATTTTCGGAACACAGAAAAGTAGGGGAAGGGTGGGCATAGTGGCCACGGTGGGCAAAGTGGCCATATGAAGTTTTCCTCCCTATATAGTGCTGCAGCCTAGCGGCAATGGACTCAACTACTCGCCCGGCAGCCGTTGTTGTTGTGTTATAGTTTGGTGCCGCTCAGACGCAAACTCTCGGAGATATCGCAAATTTGTCCCTTTTTCGACTCTCTGATGTTAGCTAAGTGCATCACATGTTTCGCTTTAGTTTATTGTAGGACTAGGCGAAGTAAATTTTACATCAATGGTGCAAAACACCATGTTTCTAGCTTTGAATTCATATGTCTCAACAGTAGATACAACAACGGGTTGTACGTGAAATATTGTTCTTTCGAAAAATGGCGCGCTAGAGGGCAAAGTGGCCACAGCCGAAGGTAACGTCAGCGACGTCGATTGCTTTTTCTGTGGTGATTGTTACTCGAAATCTAAGGACATCGAAGGTTGGATTAGATGTTCTGGGTGCCTCAAATGGGATCATGAAGCCTGCAAAGGAGCCGAAGCGGAGGACGATGAGTTTATTTGTGATTTATATAAATACCAGTGATTTCATAACTTCACATACTTTTAGTAATGCCTATTTTTGTTTAAAACCCTAACACAATTGTTCTGAGTTTTGAAACTAAATGCGTTTTATTTTTTCCATACTATCTAAATCTATTTAGGCTATCTATTTTGCCCCTACCTAGTGGGGCAAAGTGGCCACTTTGACTGCTTTTGGTAAAGTAAAAATTTTGTATAAATAAAGTTTAAAAATCTAGTTGTTTATATTTTTTAATCAGGCCTAAGTAACCATACTAAATGTTGAAGAGATTTATAAAATGTTTCAATAAAGTTTAGGGGTGGAAAAAAATCGATGTTCCTTAGGGTGGCCGCTATGCCCACCTTTCCCCTACCCGTGATTCGTGACTTACCTACGTTTTTCCGCAGTTGGTTATTTTTGGTGAAGCAACCTCCCACTGTCGCTGTATTTCTTTCATAGACGTAGTAAAGAGATAAAAAGTCACTCTAAGAGGAATTTCTTTCTAAATGGCAATCATACGAAGAACTATCAAAATCAAAGAAAATAAATTCTTCCGAAGGATGAAAGTAGAATTTAAAATACGAAGTGGAGGTTGAAAAACTGAAACGATGTATTTCTTGACAAATTGTTATCTAAACTATGTGCCGTCCTACGAGTCGATTACTGAGTATGGGTGCGATCTAGAACAAGTATCAAAGGATTATTAATTCTTCTTATAAATACATCAGCTTGGCACAAACTATTGGAAAAACGTGACAAAACTGAGAAAACCTGCACCAATCCTTTTGAAACGACGCTCGGGTCAAGAAGATGATGGTATTTATAATTGTTTACAGTTGACATTTAAGGAAGTTGGAAGAAACATCCACATTATTCCGGACATATATCAGCCATCGAGAAACCACGTAAAATTACGATAAATAAATGTTTAACAGCTGTTCGAACATGTTTTTGTGGTGCGGTATTTTGATCTAAAAATAGCGATTTGTTACTATTTGTACTGAAAAGCTATGTTTTCCTAAAATAGTCTACTAAAAAGGCGTACTGCTCTTAAAATTTTGTCCCTACGCTATTAGAAAACAAAGAAATTTCAAACTGAAATGTAGAATATTGGGTTTTGCCTAGTGATTATCTAGAATGTATCTAAATTATGTCATATGAGCGATTCCATACCAAATCACCGAATGGGGGTCGCACGACCGACTCGGATTTTTTTTTAATTTGGTACACAAATTGATGGCATAGAGATATGAAAAAGCCCAAAAGGAAAGTTATCTGCTCCACTTATTTTCTGAGATACATGCCCTCAAAGTTTGTCCGCCACGTCAAAATACTAAAAAAGTGATGTTATTTAATCATTTTTTATAAAAAATCGTACTCATGCAAAATAAAAGTGTTAGATATCTATGGAAACTAGTTACTCCAGGCATTCTGAAAAAAAGAATACTAGAACGTTCATAATGAAAATTGCCAAGGTACAGGGCTCTTTGAAGTTGTGACCACAAAAACTTGATTTTGCAGATTTTGCTAAAATTCAGGCATTTATTAAAAAAAAGGCAAACAAAACCAAAGGTTTTCTCACTTTCTGGTAGTGTACAGGTCCTCCTTGTAAATTGTTACGCAATAAATTTTTTGGGTTTCTCACTCCTTCTTGGAAATATTTTAGCTTAAAAATAAGTCATAAGGCAAAAAATGCGTTTTTGGCCATCTTGGCAGCCATTTTTCTCATAAAGGGGGAGCAGTAGAAACTTTAATTTTTTTTTAAAACAAGCCACTGATATGTTAGCTATTCACAGGAAAAGAGTTTACTTTTGGTTATTTCTCACATTAAGAGATATCCTGCTGACAGTATATGCATGTTTTTCGCGACGACCATATGCTTTTGTTCCCCCTCTCATGGACTTAAATTAATTAAATGAAAAAATAATTATATATTTATTATTAGCTGTATTATCTACTCAATATGTCATGAAATTTAATTTATTAAATCATTGAACAATAAATTAGATAATTGATGAAAACAAGAAAAAGTATTTCTCTGATGCCTGAGCATTATGCATTCATAATTATAAAGCATTAAATACTTTCTTGAGAAATTAATTAACATAAATGAGCTCTAAATAGTTATATTATAAGCAATACCCAATCTTGTGATTGGGATACTCCTGTTTTTAATTGAAGAATTTCTTGAATATCACATGAATATCAGGAAAATAAATGAGGTCTTTTCGTTTGATGTAGGATACTTTATGACAAATTTCATTTGATAGGCTACTGAGCATGGTGATAAAGAGCAATTAATTTCATTTTACCTTATTAACAGTTAAATATTTATAAAATAATTAAATAAATAATTTAATATAAAGCCATGCTTGAAGAATTAAAATTAGTGCAACTAATTTATTCCCATACTGATCTTTACAAAACTGACATGTGTTGAGCACTGATAAGAACTGACAAGAATAAGTTTACTCACTAAAATACTAGTTCACAGATACTATAAAGCGTACATTCTATTTTCTACAAAATAATACTGCAACAAAGAACAAGGGTATAAAGGGGTAGGTACTAAAGAATTTCTTGAAAAATCAATTAAAATAAAGGAGCTTCGAATATTTATCTCATAGGCAATACTCAATCTTGTGATTGGATGTTCCTGATTGATGGCTATAAACAGGAGGATACCCTTGTTCTTTGTTGCAGTATTATTTTGTGGAAAATAGAATGTATGCTTTATAGTATCTGTGAACTAATATTTTAGTGAGTAAACTTTTTCTTGTCAGTTCTTATCAGTGCTCAACGCATGTCAATTTTGTAAAGATCAGTATGGGAATAAATTAGTTGCACTAATTTTAATTCTTCAAGCATGGCTTTATATTAAATTATTTATTTAATTATTTTGTAAATATTTAACTGTTAATAAGGTAAAATGGAATTCGATGCTGAAATTAATAGCTCTTTATCACCATGCTCAGTTAGTAGCCCATCAAATGAAATTGTCATAAAATATCCTACATCAAACGAAAAGACCTCATTTATTTTCCTGATATTCATGTGATATTCAAGAAATTCTTCAATTAAAAACAGGAGTATCCCACTCACAAGATTGGGTATTGCTTATAATATAAATATTTAGAGCTCATTTATGTTAATTAATTTCTCAAGAAAGTATTTAGTGCTTTATAATTATGAATGCATAATGCTCAGGCATCAGAGAAATACTATTTCTTTTTTTCATCAATTATCTAATTTATTGTTCAATGATTTAATAAATTAAATTTCATGACATATTGGGTAGATAATACAGCTAATAATAAATATATCATTATTTTTTGGTTTAATTAATTTTAAGTCCATGAGAGGGGGAACAAAAGCATATGGTCGTCGCGAAAAACATGCATATACTGTCAGCAGGATATCTCTTAATGTGAGAAATAACCAAAAGTAAACTCTTTTCCTGTGAATAGCTAACATATCAGTGGCTTGTTTAAAAAAAAAATTAAAGTTTCTACTGCTCCCCCTTTATGAGAAAAATGGCTGCCAGATGGCCAAAACCGCATTTTTTGCCTTACGGCTTATCTTTAAGCTAAAATATTTCCAAGAAGGAGTGAGAAACCCAAAAAATTTATTGCGTAGCAATTTACAGGGAGGACCTGTACACTACCAGAAAGTGAGAAAACCTTTGGTTTTGTTTGCCTTTTTTTGTAATAAATGCCTGAATTTTAGCAAAATCTGCAAAATCAAGTTTTTGTGGTGACAACTTCAAAGAGCCCTGTACCTTGGTAATTTTCATTATGAACGTTCTAGTATTTTTTTTCAGAATTCCTGGAGTAACTAGTTTCCATAGATATCTAACACTTTTATTTTGCATGAGTACGATTTTTTATAAAAAATGATTAAATAACATCACTTTTTTAGTATTTTGACGTGGCGGACCAACTTTGAGGGCATGTATCTCAGAAAATAAGTGGAGCAGGTAACTTTCCTTTTGGGCTTTTTCATACCTCTATACCATCAATCTGTGTACCAAATTAAAAAAGAAAATCCGAGTCGGTCGTGCGACCAACTTTTTTTTTTCGGTGATTTGGTATGGAATCGCTCATATATTTTTTGTGAGAATAATCAGTCTCTTTAAAGAATTTACCATTACAAATTTAATTTTTTGTTTCATTAAAATAGAGAAAAATAAGAGGTTGCATCGACTTTGTATAAAATTCGTGATATAGTAATTAATTTTAATTTTTACCAACAAGATGCATATGTTTTAGAAATTAAATAATTACACGAACAAACTAGAAGCTAATTACGCATGAGAATGAACCAAAACAAACTCTAAGTATCTACAAGAACGTACTTGTACATATCAAATTTAAGTACCTTCGCTTTATTGCGCCCCATTAATAAACTTAGAAGGTACTCTTCTCACATTTTTTACTGGTGCAAATATTAAATGACCTTAATAAAGGTTTGCTAAGATGCTTTCACTTCCTTTCTACATATTCAATGGTCTCGTAATCATTAAGCAGTTTGGAAACATGAAGTTAATACTAGGCAATGCACGAGACTAGGTAATGCATAAACATATACTTGCAGCATTCAAGCAAACGAGCAATTATTTTTTGGAGTTAAATTTTTGAGGAGACGTGTAAGAGAAACTAATAAAGAAAGCTGGAATGGCAGATGGTTATGGGCACAGTAAAGTGGGACGGAATTATACAATTTATTTTATTAGCGGATGGGATAAATATTCATTAAACGTAAATTGTACAACTAATTGTTAGGTGAGGAAAAAGTTAAATTTTGATTGGGTGTCTGCTCCATAGCTATCTTTTATTTACAATCTAGTCTGATTGTTTGCAATGAGTAATTAGAGTGATGGTTCTAACGAAATGAGTTTAGGAATTGAAATTAAATAAGTTGCTTTAAGTAGAAGTGGTATTTGGGTTTAGTTGAAACGTGTTCTAAAACTTTTGGAAATTTTTATAAACATGTCCTTAGATTTTTTCCGATGTTGCATTGATATTCGATGTGAATCATAGAACAAGTCGAAGAAAAAAAATTTGTTTATTTATAATAGAATCATACATGTTGTGAAATTAAAATTAAAAGAATGACAGAAGAAACTATTTTAGGAAGTACGGTTACTAAGACATATGATAATAAAAATTGGTTAGAAGAGTTGATCATAATTGAAGGACTTGAGAGATGAAGGGGTTACGTGACAAAACAGAAATAACGAGTAATTAAAGTTCAAAGTTTTATTGTTACAATTGTTGCAGTTTTTTTGTTTTCTTGTTTTGTCCTTAGTGTGTGTATGAAATTGGTTTAATGACATCTACCTTTTGATGTATCAAGTTTTATTTGCTTATCTGTATCCATTGCTTACCATTTTCCAGAGTGTTCTTTTTTTTTTAATGTGACATAGCCCCTTCATCCTCCTAGCCCTTCAATTGTGCATCAGTCAGAGACAATGCAATTCAATGGTGGGTTAAATTTTGGACGAGACCTGAGCGAAACGTATGTGGCACGATAAAGTTGGATGGCGTCATGAAATTTATTTTATTAGGTAATGGATAAATATTCATTTAGCGTAAATTGTGCTACTAATTGTTAAGCGAGGAAAAGTTGAATTTTGCCTGGGTGCTCCATGGCCATCTTTTATTTACAATTTAGTCTGATCGTTGCAGCGAGTTGCAGTATCATTGGAAAAACTATTCTAGCAAAACGAATTCCGGACTTGAAACTGAGCAGCTCGCTAGAATAGGAAGCAGGATATGGTTTCTTTGAAATGTTTTCTATAACTTTTTGGAATATCGTCTAATATGTAGTCTGTTTCTTTATGTTTTAGTTATTTTGAGATTCCGTGTGAATATTAGGCCCAATTGGAAAGAGAAATGATTTTTGGAATCACGCATGTTGTGATACTGTCGTCCCCGCTTAATCGGGTAACGGAATACCCCGCTTATATGAATAAAATATCTCAGAACCGAATATTTCCCATACCATAGACGCAATGTTAAAGATCCCCGCATAATCGAATACCCCGCTTAATCGAATAATATTTCTTGGAACCGACAGTATTCGTTTAAGCGGGACCGACAGCATTTTAATAAATGTGGGAATTGACAGAAGAATTTATTTTAGAAAATACATTTAGTTAGACCGTATTAAAATAGTAAAAACTGTTTAGAACTTAGAACAATAATTACGCATTAGTCATCGACCACGCATTTAAATAGTAAACTAAATTATTAGTAATTTATAATGGCAGTGTAACAGTGATGAACGAAACAAAAAACACAGCAGAAATTGAAATTGGAAGTAATTAATAAAATTTAAAACATCTTCAAAAAAAAAAAAAAACATTCACGAATTTTTGAAAAGTATATCAAAAGAAAACGGCAGTTCCCACAACAGTGCATTTATTTGATCATAATAATTTTTTTATCCGACATCTTAATATTGATGTTGGAAAAAATGCTTCAAAGGGGAAAAACAAACTGGAAGTTCTTCAAACACCTCAAAGAAGCATAAAAGTATCCCCATTTACATTCCAAGAAAATGAAACGGTTAAATGTACAGTGGGAAATACATTAACAAGGACTACTCCCCCCTCCCGCAGTGATTTTCTTTTCTTTTTGTGAGGGTGTGTGTGGCAAAATGAAATTGTCTGAGACACAGCTCCAAGGTTAAATGTAGGGAGTGCCTGACCACCGAGGGGAGAGTGTAAGTACCTTAATAGAGTGGAACTTTCCTCTCTTTACCTTTCTTCTGTTCTTTTTTAGGGTATAACAGTTGTTTCGTGAACCAGTTATGGAGAGTGGTTTTCTTGTCTTATTATCGACTCCTGATTTTTGAGTCTTTTTTTTTCGTGAGAAGAAATCGTAAGGTAAGGTCGAGAGTCGTACTGCCTTGGGTGGATCCAGAAAATTTTCAAGGGAGGGGCGATTGATTTTATTACTTACTTTTTCATATGTATACTGGTTTGCAAATATTGATCACATATATTTCGGACTTCAATTCCGAAAATTTTCCGGGCAGAACCCAAACTTCCTTCCTTCAACGTTATTAAAACTTGTCTAAAGTTAAGTTTTTTGAACTTCAATGTTATAAATTTACTAATGGAGGAGCTTCAATGGAGGGGTGTTCGCCCCATCGCCCCTCCCTTGGATCCGCCCCTGCTATACGCACCTATAATAAACGCCCCTATATAAGCACAGTGAAACGTTATGGATGCATGTATCCTGGAAGTGTTACAAAACTTCACGAAGAGTAAAATATAAGAAAATAAAAAATAAAACCACCAGTTTTACGTCTTGTACACCGTACCATTTGATGCGGTCTCTCACTGGTGTGCCTATTTTTACATTAGCTGCCAGTTTTTAGCCCTATTTGCTTTTATTGGATGATATCGACCTTCAACTCGGTTACGGCGAATTCCAGACTGATGAGTGCTAACAAGAACAAAACTGCAGTCTCTGGATGCAAGGGTGCCCTCCCCAAGCTTAGTGGCTCAAATTTCCCCCAAAATTTTTCATAACCCTCTCGCGCTTTTTATTTTTATTTTTACCACACTTTTTTTGAATTGTAACTATTATTTTTTAACTATTATTTTTTTAAAAGTTCAAATTAGGCACAGAATAGAATCGCTTTTTTTCCCTTCCAGAGAATCCTATCACACACTCACGCATACAAAAAAATAAATAAATAAATAAATAAATAATAATAAAGAAATGAAAGAAATAATTTAAATAAAAAAAATTAATGCATAATTTAAAAAAAAAATTCGTAAATAATTTAAATAAAAAAAAATAATTTAAATAAATAAGTAAATTAGTTTGAAAAAATCTACCCCAAAAATTGTGATGGCGCAACTTGGGCCATAATCCCCCCTCCCCCTGTGGGCATTCCTGTCTGGATGGCATAACCGAGCTAGCGGTGTATTGCATGTATTTTTGCCTTAGCCCTGGCGTAGGAGAGTTAACTTACTGCTTATAAAAGGACCCCCCCTCAAAAAGCCCTTCTCAACGGTTATAGAACACCCCCCTTCCAAGAAAAAGATCCCCCAAAATGCGATAAAACACCTAATAAAATTACATACCCGTAAAATTTTTCATATCATAATCTGCTTCATGAACCCCACCCTTCTTCGTGAGCATCCCTGGTAGAAAGATCTATATAATAGGCACCAAGTAAATCGGGCCACGTGATATGGCTGTTATGTGGAAAAGAAATCTTAGTGAAGTTTAAGCTGCCTTTATTTTACACATTATATTCATATATAGCCAATTTATGTTTTATTGTAACGGATAATGCGTATTTTAAAATATCAAGATGTGTACATACCAAAGTTTATTACAGGGTATGCTTTTTAGATCGTCCCACGGGCCTTATCCAATTTTGTCAAGAGGTATCCAATAATATGTTTTAATCACAGTTATCTTTTCCGTGCTCGTTCTCAGAAAAGTGTTTCCTGTTACCTCTCTGAGAAATTGGGGTCCACACTTTTGGAAAACTTACTGGGCTGAGCTGAAGTTTAACAAAACCATTTGAGACGTAATAATAAGAAATAGTACTTATATTCACATTCATATGTTATTTTTATTTAATTATTATATTATATTCATTTAATTCAGCAATCAATTGTATGAATGATTTTATCGTGATTCATTTAAATACAGATGTGTATCATTGATTATGATACTGGACTATTTTAAGAAAAATATTCATTACTAAAACTGAAAAGTATAATTATAGGCGGATTTGATTGCTCATATTATTGAGGAGAAACATCGCAAACAAAAAAAAAGCATTGAATATGTTTGAAGAAGAGATTCATAAGATTACAGTTCCAAAAAAATTATAACATATGCATGCAATAATGTTGTTACTTCAGGGATAATTCCACCATAAAATGATAAATACTTTCATTAAAATTTGGTGATGAACCTTTTATGAAGGAAAATGAAAATAAACAGTTTAACAAGTTAATAAAATGAAAAGAGTTCCAAGAAATGACCTTATTGATTTTTTTTTTTGTTAATGATTATATTGCTTCCCACAAAATCTCCCGAACGTATTATATCACACACTATCACTTAATGACAAAACAAAAACATCTCAACTGAAGAAGCAGAAGACGGGAAAGAGGGAGGGGGGAGCCATTAACTTTACGCTCTGACACTTAAGGGAAAAACAATGGATAGACATCATTACTGGCCTTGTACTTGACCTAAATAAAGAATACATAATCACGGTATTAGAGGACCGAAAATTGGGGAGAATTTCATTCCATGCCCAAGGGATGAATTCTGCGTCGATTGTTAAGAGAAAAATTCAGCCGATAATTCGCCTGCAGTCAAAATCCATACAAACACTGACAGCGATTGAATTTACTATGAAGAAGATTGGGAAATGCTTTCTTTTTGTAGAAGTGGGTTGATTTTACGCATAGTATTAATTAAACACAAATTCCTTTTTATTTCATTTAAGATGCATTAAAATCTTTATTAAAGTATCAAGCTTATGGATGCTATTTAAGGAACAGCATTAAATTGATGTTTTTGGATTAAAAGGTCAGAATAATCAAACGCAGAGAGAGAGAGAGAGCGATAAAAATACATATTGGTAAGAGGTAGATATACTTTGGGATTAGATTCTTTTTTTACATACATTTTTTTTTTGCCATTTCATCAATAATAAAATGCCAAAAGTGAACGTAAACAGTTTTTCACATACGCAATCCAAGCAGTTCAATACAGATCTGAAAATTGAAATTTGATGAAAGTAACTGCAGAACAATATCTTAGTTTGAAAGTAGGGCAGTATACACAGAAAAAGATGACTGCAATGAAAGTTTCTGATTTTGATCGATTTATAAATAATTTGGACGCTTCAAAAGATCTTAGTAAGAAAAACGATTACGTAGCATTAATTCAAAAAGAAAAAAAAAGAAGTCTATAGTGAAATCAAGTTTTGTGAACACCATTTATAGAGCTTCATTGTCGCAATAATTTCCTTCGAGCATTCAACATTTATGATGGGAATATATGTGAGAGTAAGTTTGTCTTTACGAATCCTCCACTTGCATGCATATTATTATTTTTTGATACTTTCTCATTTACTCATTTTTCAATGTAGCTTTTGTCTTTATTCAAAAATAATTACATAGTAAATGCTAATAGATGAATGGGATACAAAATTTTTTTGATGCTCTTGTCATTTCGATAGAAAAAAAAGTTCCATTTAAGACTAAAAGAGCTTACTTTCTCGATCTCCAATATTTTGGGATGCTTAAGAATGTTTTACGGATTATGGGACATGGCGAGGCATTAGACGCTAATCTTTTGAACAATTGGCGATATCTTTCCAAATTTTCCAGCAGAAACGAAAAACCATATCCCCAGTGCCACCTCTGCGGTAGTTTCTACCTTGGGCGAAATCACTATAGAGCCTAATGTTCAACCTTAGATCAGTGGTTCTCAAACCATTCTATGTGAAAATTTGTAGAGAAGACGTTGTTAATTACTAAAAAGTATACAAAATTATATTGATGACTTTGGAATCAAACTGTGCTAAACGTTTTAGTAGTATCGTGTGGTCCTATACTGAAATAAAAGCGTTGCAATACTTTGTCTTCTATCGTTTACGTAACTTACCCCCCCCCCTCCTCCCCGAACCGTAAAAACGTTTCCATGTTTAACGTGCCTGCAAAGCAAGCTTAATATCGAAATGATTTATGACTATGTTGGACCAATTGGAGCCGAACATTTGCAAATAAAAATAAGTTCACTATTTATTTCCTAAGCAATTTTAAATTTTAAGTCTGATTTTCAAAAACTTTATAAAAAATCCATAAAAAATAAATTTATTGCATTTAATTTAACTTGCATTCAAACTTTAACAATTTGACAGTTAAATTTCTGTTGCAATACTTGTGCCTTGATTATGTGTCGGAAATAATGAAGAGAAATAACACCGTCCAAACAAATGAAGACCATACCGTCTAAAATTTCCTAAATTGAAAAAAAAAAGAAAATTTATTGAAAAAAATCCGTGTAAACGTGTGCCGGTTTACCCAATGCAAAATTCTTATAACTGAAATCATAGAAGTTTTTTTTTTTTTTTTTTTCAAAAATGTGCGGCATGAATTGTATTCTGAGAAAATAGTATTAAAAAATGCATCTAGTCTAGCTTTACGGATTTATAGGTTTGTGAAGATCTGAATTCAATTCAAAATTTATGTGAATTTAAATACTTTCTGGGAGGTCAAACGAAGAATATTCTAAATAAACAGTCAGAAAAATAGAAGACAGTAATTGAATTGAAAATTCTTCCTTGAAATTATTCCTGAAAACCTTTCAACAAAGTAAGACGTTCCTTTAAAAAGGTTCCCTAAAAGAAAAAAAAAAACCTTTTTTAAATACTAAGATTTCTTGTCCTTACAGACATTTTACAAAAACAAATTCGAAAATGCAGTTTCACCGTTCAAGGTTAAAATGACCACGGTGAATCATAGCTTTTTACTTCTTTTAAGCTTACGAATGATAATCAATAGCTCGCGACAGCAATAATCATCGCTTCATGAGCATGTCCTTGTGAAATCTCTCTCGACGTTTTGCCTTTCCCAACCGTACCAGATCTTCCACTCATCCAGCGCTAATCCGCCGCGCAATTCTTTTCATCCGAAGCTTATTTTGCAATTTGCACACTCTCCGGATTTCTCTGGGTCACGAATCCCTCGAGATACAAGAGAGAACCGAACACTCGACACTAATTACCTTTCGCAATCGGACTAACACTTTTCGTGACATCCACCAAAGATGCCGTTCTGCACGACCCCTTTCAGATGTCTCTGACCAATTCGAATGTGGTCCGATTTCCTTTGAACAAACAGATCTGTTTCTTTTTTTCAAACTACAAGGACAAATTAAAAAACTTAGAATCCGTTTTAGACAGGTGAGACATCTCGCCTTCAAGGATCACTTGCTGGGAGGAATATTTTTTCTCTCCTCTAACAACATTCTCATGCAGGAATTATCTGCTGAACAGTCCAACCAGGCCATGGACTAAGGTTCGTGCTTTTTAGTAGCCCCCAAATAGATAAAGCTAAGATTTAATTGTAGGGGGGGGGGGGGGCAGAAAAAGCATTAAAAATAGGGCGCCGATATCTTAATCGGATCTTTGTCCCATGTTTGGAAAGTTGAAATTTGCTAAAATTATGCCTTTCGTCAGTCGCAATGACACTCGTAAAAATAGTTTCATTATCGTAGGATTGTAACTTTCATCCATGATACACTTCCATCAATAGCAATTAGGCATGTGAAGAGTCTCTTATTTGTAAAAGAAACGCTCAAACTGGATTCTGTTAGTAGATGACTGAAGCAATAACGTCTGTAGCAAATATTCTAAAACCAGGGGATGTAAAATGACACTGAACGCCTAGTACAGGGGAAGCGAATAAAAAGGCCTGTTTTCGTTAACCAATATTTTTTTTAAATACAAAAGGAAATGAAAATCGGTGAATCAAAATTGACACTTGTACAAACCTCAATCAATTGAAAACCTTGTGCAATCCTTGACGGCTTAATAACAATTGTCCCTCTCTGGTTAAATAATCAGAAATGCTAAAATAATATTCGAACCTCATCAAATGCAAAGAAAATAGTTTTCCGTAATTCTGATGCTGATGAAATTTTTAAAATTAGAAATTTCATCGAGAATAAAATGATTAAGTGCGAAAATGTGTATATATAATTGAATTTCACAAAGCTATTTAAAGAATTATTACTTTTTTGTTTAAAGTCCACTGTCGTTAAAGTGCACATATTTTAAAATTGTTTTCATTCAGATGCTGTTAACCTTCCCAGCTTGTAAACATTAGACCATAAAAGCATCTTCAGACGAAATAATACTATTGTAAAATGCTTATAAATTCAAAATAGCAAAAAAAAAAAAAAAAAAAAAAATTTGAATTCATGCGCAAATGTTATTGAAAAAAGTCCATAATTAGTAGTTTTTGTAAAATTTATAAGTTAAAAAGTTTTAAATTAATGTGCTACTGAATGTGCCAGTTTAATGCGTTTTTGTTCCCACATGTACACTTTAATGGATTTAGTTCAAAACTAAGCAGAATATTTTTCGGTTTAAAAAAGCTTCAAGATTAAGAAAAAAAATAAACGTAGTAAATTTTAATGAAGATCTGTGAGCTGCATGGGAAAAAAAGTTACACAATTCTGTGGAACCAAAATAAAACCTACCAAGAAAGCAATGCTCATGGCAATAAGTTGAGCAATTCTTGGAATAGCTTTGGATGAAAACAACACTTCAGAAAACACACTTCTTATTATGCAGTTTGCAATGCATTAGTTACAGATTATACTCACGCGAAGCATCAGAATTACGAGCCTAACTTAGCATCTATGAATTTAAGAAGATAATAACAAGTGTAATTCTTAACACGGTATAAAAAGTCCCTTCGTGTAGTTTATTAGTTGTTCCCTTCATTTCATTTCATTCATTAGACAAGCCCAAGAACATTCTTACACTTTCTCTGACCCATTTTATTTTCCTTAACACACACTCTTGAGAAACGTATTTAGCCTTTCGTTTATTTTGGTTTGAAGGAGCGGAATTTAGTGTAAAGAAGAAAATCATATGTGATCGAGAGAAAAGAATTTTACTATTTCTTGAGAGAGATACTTGAACTATTTTTCAGGAATTCCGTCGGTAGAAGTGATTGGAGAATCATCCACAGACAGATCCTCCATTGCTAGGTGTGGTAAGATAAATAAGAGATACTGAGGGCTAACCCAAATACATTCTCGAACTTATTGGTTTATATCTTACGGACGTGTACACATTAAGTAACTTTCACTAAGAGTTTTAATGTAACAGTACAACGGATGTCAACTTTCCTCAAATACGAAGAAATATCCAAACGCATTGTAAAGCGTATGTAGTTATGCCAAGGGTGGATCTAGAAATGTTTCAAAGGATGGGCGATTGATTTTATTTAGTAACCTTTACTACTTCACTAGTTTTTTTGGACTTCAATTGGGAAACATATCCCGAGGAGAGCCCTAAACCTGCCTTCCGCTTGCATTGAAGATAGGCTAAAAATGGCCTTTTTGAGCTTCGAAATGGGAATTTCAACAGTTGTGAGTTCCTTAAGTGAGGGGCGATCGCCCCCATCGCCCCTCCCTTGTATCCGTTCGAGTTACGCTGTACATATTTTATTTGGAAAATTTCCACATATAAATTGATCTATTAGCAAATCAGCAATGTTAACATTATTTAATTATGTTGTGATTTTCCTGAGAGAAACATCTAAATAAATGAATGGGCAACGTAAACGTAGCAGCTACGAAATTTTAAGTCACTTTACGCAACGCGTAAAGCATATGATTGCAAGGAAGAACTGTGAAAAAACCTTAAAATCAATGAATTAATATTGATATTTAGGTTTTGCTCTTTCTTCCTATCGAGTTTGGTGACTGTTTTTATAAACTCCAAAAGTTGTTCAAGCAATAATTCATCAAATTTTATTAATTCTTTTTCCATGTGTTGAAGATAAAACATCCATCAGCTTTCCTGATCTATGAACTAAGATGTTTTCACTTCAGTTGGAGAAATGTTTTGTTATTTTTAGCTCTGTTTGTGCACATTGAAGAAACTTTCTCATGTTTCCCGTTGCTCCTACACAGGAGCACGTTGTTTCAACTGCCCTTTGAATCGCTTTTCTTCAATAAACACCACCTGTTTTCAAATTACATCCTGGCAATGAAAGTGACACAACTCAGTAAACTAAAAATGGAGAAATTCAATAGTTTTGAGTGATCTAGTCTCAAATATTACAGTATATGCAAAATAATTATGATGGGTTACTGGTTAGTTTTATTGTCTAAACTAATGACGGATGCAAATTTCGAAAATTTTCCCTCTGAATTATAAAATGTCAATCAAGTTTCTCTTTTGATTAATTTGTTTTTACGCCACCACGCACCAGTTACATAAGCTAGATTTGTGCGAGTTTTAAGACAAGAAAGAGCATTCAATTTAGACTTTAAATTAATAGTTAGAATATTTTTCCAAAACTCTGTCATTTTATTGGCGGGGTGCGATATATTTAACTTTTCACAGCAAGAGTTGGTATTAGTTAAAACAGTCATTGGAATTGTTATTCTTACCCACTATCGAAATTTCGTTATTCCTTTCTAGGACGGAAAGAAGGAGGGGAGGGGGGTATGTCACCACTCGCGTATAGGAAAAACAGGAAACCGCATGCCAAGCAGGCTATGCATCACCGTCACAACAGCTACTCTATCCATTTGTTTCAAAGTAACATCGGGTTTCAAACACAAGATCTTTAGATTGATAATCTGCGAAATTTTTCAAAGTTTAAGAATATTTCTGTGCATGTTATGGAATACCTTTGAGTAATAATGAATTGGAAGGAGAATATCCTTAGTTCCATAATGTCATAAATATACATATTGTCATAAAGTTAAAATACCAGTATGTATAAAATGAATGAGTGGTGTGACAAAAGAAACACAAACTGAACCGAAGAACTAAACTCAAGAATCAGCTGACCTTTAAAATTTGAGTTGTGCTAAATGATATTTTACCCTACTTTAGAAAAATATACTCTATACCAATGGGGCCGGGTTTTTAAAATCAGTGGGGTGTGATCAACACAGAGTCCAAAGGGGGCGGGGAGGGGTCGGAACAAGGGCAAAATTTTAAATATAAGTTTTTTTACTAGAAATTTTGGACGGAAGTTATCAACTTTTACTTTAGGTTTTTGATACTAAAAAATTAGAAATAGCACAGAGTTAAGTGGAGTATCTGAAACATTTTTGCTGACCCACCTTGAATGTAACTGACAGGACTATCAAGACAGTCTAACCTGGTTAAAACGAGCTCCAAGGGACCTTTAAAATCAACTCGTCTTAACCGTAGTTCGTCTTATACGAAAGGAAATAAACAGCAAACAGGAGTACGGGTATCAGACACGTAGTTCGTTTGTGCAGTAATTCGTTGTAAGCATGTTCGTATTACCAAGCAACGACAAAATCAATCACATTAATTTTAAATATCAAGAACTCACAAGCAGGTTAGTCTGCATCCTTTTTTACTTTAAACAACGGTTTACTACAGAGTCACCTTATACTATCGTGCTAAGCAAAACAGTAGTATCTGCACTTTTTAACAAAATTGTGTTATCGCCACCAGGTGACATATTTTACCCACATACAATGTTTTATGGTCATTTGAGAACAAAAAGCATTTTTTAAAAAATGTCTGAAGAAGTATCATCCAAAACAAATACATGGAGGAGCAAAACGTTAAAGAGTTTTTTCTCAGTTTGAGCTTGACTGTAGATACCACTTTTACGCTTAGCAAGGCAGAATACAGATTGTCGAAACTCTATGTCAATAGAATAAAAACTAACTGATATCGTTGTGTAATTTATTTTAAAAAGAGTAAATCATGTCCATCAAAGTATAATGGCCTTACAAATGAGTTAGCTTCATGTCTAACGTAGCTTAGAATATAAACCGCTGAAACCTAATTAGAAACATTAAACAATGCCTTGAATAAAATGAAGGTCTGGCAGTAGAGTGGAGATTTCATTAACAGAGAAGGAGAGTTAAAAGGTAAATACAGCATTAAAAGAGGATGAAGTAAATTTCTTGCTATGTTCTTTTAACTCACTGCAAATGGCCTCTTTTCCAGAAGTGATTTGATGTATTTTAGCATTTACCATAGGTAAGGAATGACCCACTTTAATTGCATTAGAGTCCATTAAAAATAAATTTAATTAATGGAAGTAGCGTTCTAAGTTGAAGGTAGTGGCAGAAGATTCCATTTAGCTCATGTCACGACGCTGCTTTTAGTACTACATGAAAGAGAAACCCGAAACCAGATAGATTGAAGTTCAATTACGATCCGCATTTTTCGTTTGAAATGGTCATAAAATTTAAATATAAATGAAAAATAATATTTTTGCTATGCAGAAAAGATTTAAAGATACATTTAATTCACTCATATTCCCAGCAGATGATTTACAGATTTGGGGTCTTGTTGTAATGCATTTTCTGGGGCCTTTTATCTATTACGTAACCACACTGTAAAAAATGAATGTTGTTTTTACAGTATAATACAGTTAATTTTATAGTAATAAATTAAAAATTTCTGATTTTACAGCAATAAACTGTAACATTGCTACTTTTACAGTACTAAACTATAAAATTGTTAAATTTACAGTAATAAACTGTAATATTGCTAATGTAACATTTTATTACCGTGCATTTTAGTTTTAAACTGGAACCTCTGCTGCCAGTACTATACTGTTGTTTTTACAGTATAAAACAGCTAAGTTTTACGGCAATAAACTGTAAAATTACTAAGAAACTATAAAATTGCTAGTTTTACAGTTTATTACTGTGCATTTTGCAGTTTTAAATTGGAACCTCGGCTGCCATTATTATTCTGTAAAAACAACAGTTCATTTCTTGCAGTGCATATACAATATTTATCATGGGCAGTTTTTTATCCGCATCGGGGATAATGGTCGTGGGGGCCCATCTGAATTGCGATATTTGCGATATGGTAAATTTGACGGATAATAGCAGCCTTCTAACTGCAAGCTCCTTGTGCAAAACTTTATTACACTTTTGGTTCCGGTAGCAAAAAAAACCTAATAAAAACATATTTCCTGGTCTGTGTAGGCTTCATGCTTACTTGGTCTGCTCTATGGCTTGCTGGCGGCTTGAAGTTTTCCGTCCGTCATCGAAGTTTGAGCAGGAACACTTTTGTAATCATTTCACGAGGTGTTAAAATATCCTGAAATCAATTGCGTAGTGCTTTTTTTTCATCTGATTATCGATTCCAACGAGAAACGTAGGAAGTTCTGGTAGGATAATACCTTTTTTGTTACTATCTACACTGACATAAAGCATGTCAACACCTATCATAAAACCTATAATGCTGCCTTTTAAGAAAAAGAGAAAGTAGAAAGTAACAATAGCTCGAAAGTTCAAGTAGGAACTTCGGAGTATCACTTTTCGTCAAAGGTTATTGCTTTCTTAAGTTCCTTTTTACTACCTTCCCACGCAAAACCTAAGATACAGATCTTCAAGACTAAAAAGGCATGTTTCTAGCTAAACAACTGGACACAGGAAGGTGGTTTTCTTGCTATTAGGAAAACAATCAAATGTTTTATTGAAATGTAATGTTTTAAGTTTAAATACAACGCATGTTTATACGCCAACGTCTAATTTTGTGATTTTCTTTCATGCTGTGAGTGACGCCTTGACATGAAGCTTTTTAAAATTGGAAGTTTCGCGCACACACAAATATGCATCTGTTTAAATGGATGGAATGGCTTACTTGGAATTATTCTTGTTATATGCAGTTTCGTAAAAATGTGAATGCAGTCTATGCTTAACCTCATAAACTACCGATTGTTGAATTTCGTTTGCACAAATATAGTTTTGATTACAATTTCGTTTTTGAATAGCGAGTTAACTGAAATTTGTTTGAAAAATGACTTTTCAAAATCTCAATTGAACTGAAGGCACTGCAGTGACTAATGAACAAACACAGCAAAAGGTTGAAAAACTGCTAATGCTGGGTCACTGATAATATTTGTGCCTGTTAAAAAGAAGAACCAAGGAATCAAATGAACCTTTACGAAAAGGCTGAACAAACCGCTGTTGTGATAAACATTCTTACTAAATTTATATGTGTTTTAAAGTCAAAGACAATTGAAAATGTTTTTATCCAGCCAATTTGGTTTATTCGTCAAAGAGGGTATATTTTAAGCAAATAAATAGTTTTAAATTGGTTGACGTGTGTCGTCAATTTTGATGCCGATAAAAATCCCATTGACAAATTATTTTGAAACAATTCGCTCAAATTATAGATAAATATTTTTAGCAAAAGGAACTGTGCTGCAAAGACATTCTGTCCATGACTGTTCATCAAACTGATTCTGCATTCATTTGTAGTGTTGATACTTTTGGTATAAGATACTTTGGTATGCAAGTCGTTTAGAATTTGTTGTTAATTTGGAAAAAGAACTGTGGGTAACAAAAATGGTTTTCCTCAAAGCAATTGAAATGCTCTTGAACTAAAGCATGATGTGAAATTAATTTCATCTATCATTTTAAAACAATCAAGGCAAGCGAACTATCTCCATGGAGGGGGGGGGCTTAATATGTAAACATATCGTCTTCTAAATAGCAGAGAAAAGCAGATCAGCTAATTTAATTATTGAGTTAATAGTTAAATTATTTTTTGCTTCAATAAAATATTTCAGAACAGAACAGTTTAAGAAATTTATGATATTAAACTATTCAAAGTCGTTGATTCGAATGATTATTATTTTCTCTAATTATCCTTTCAAAGACATGCGTGTTCATTGAAGTGCTTGCCTTTTCAAATCGGATGTATACATTTAAAAAATATTAATTAGGGTGAGTTCCGGTAAGTGCGTCCACGGGGTAAGTGCGTCCACTGGGAAGTATATGAACACTGTCCTGAAATGGCTTCTGCAACACATCGACTATGTTAGATAACTGTCTAATGATAATTTCAATAGGTAGAATTCAGGCCTGGATTCAATAGACGAAACACAATCAGAGACAACTTAAATGTCTTCAAAAAAACTCTAAAGTAAAGATTGAGAATGTTTTGTTTTAGTTTCTCTTGTAGTCATACCAAGCAATTGAAGTCAAGAAATGTAAGTTGTTTCTTTTGAGTAATAGCTACTAATAACATACATGGGATATTTTAATCAAATACTCTAACTAAAATTTGTTTATATGACGGTACGCACTTTCCCTTTCTTTAAAGTAAGGTGGGGGTAAGTGCGCATCATTATAATGGGGCAAGTGCGTACCACTATCACGAGGCATATGCGTACTATTATGCGCGTACCATTTTGATGAGGCAAGTGTGTACCATTACGTGGAAAATCCGACTCTCATAATTCACCTTTAATTTTGCTTATAACTCTTTTATAAGCCGATTATAAATCTGACGTCATTTCCATCAAGTATTTATATTTACATTAAATGCGGCATAAGATTTCAATTTTATTCATTACCTCTGAAATATATTGGCTTTTAGATATCAGTTAGTAAATTTTTCGTTGAAAACAGCGATCATAAGCTATACTTATTTAAACCAGAATGACAAATGAAGCAATGAAATTAAGTGAAACACTAAATAAGGAACAAACTGATTCAAAAAACGAAGGTGGAGTAATGAATAAATCATATTTAAGAAAATTAAGAACACCTTGTGAAAAACTATTTCAATGTACAAGAAAAAAAAAGTACAAGTATCATATCATGATCAATTATTTTCTTTTTTTTTTGCTCTTTATTTTGTGTTTTTTCTTACTGCTGCTGATTCTAATAAGAAAAATATTTTAGAACCGTATTTATTCAAAAAAAAAAAAAGAAAAAAAAACGAATTGTTCACTCAGGTCACCTAACGATCTACATACAAATAGAATTAAAGAAAATCACAGGGGTACGCACTTACAACAAAGCTATTAGACGCACATGTCTCATCTTACATTTAAGAAGGGGTAAGTGCGAACCCTGGCTTAAACACAGACTGATTAATGTATTTAACCAAAATAAACTATGTAGACTATGAGTGATCATTACTAAATAAAAAACAACTTACATTTGCTCACTTGGTCTTATTAAAGGGACAGAGGAAGAATCACAGACACAACTCTTTCAATCTTCAAATCACAGTTGTTTGTAAGACACGTGGGATATCACTGATTGCGTTTCATCCATGCAAGCAAGTGCTGATCTCTAGTATTAGGAATTATCCCAAGGCAATTACCTAACATATTTAATATGTGCCAGAAGTTTTTTCCTGCTTATATTCACATAATTTAAGGTGGACGCACTTACCCCGCTAGGTAGGGAAAGTGCGTACCTTAGAGTAGGTGTCATAAACCTGGTCACAAAACCTATGCTTATGGTTTATTTGACATATTATATGCTTGAAAATCTTAGTAAAGGATCTGGAAAGAAAACTAAAAAAAATTTTGAGTGTACAAGATTTTTCAACAGAGCAGCATCCTTGAGAACATGAACTTTGAAAAAAAGGGTACGCACTTACCGGAACTCACCCTAATTATTAGTTAATTTTATTCGACTCAAATCCTGAAAGATAATATGTTAGATTTTTCGATGTAAGTATATACATGTTCAACTAGAAAAACATTCTACAACGCAGACTGATTTTAATCTCTCACAACAATCATTGACTTTCCTAAGTTTCTGACTTTAAGTTTCACCTACCATGTTCAGTATTTGATCAATAGTCAAATATTAATTAACTGATCTTCAAGACCGTCATTTAACTTTTGACATGTTTTTGTATGTGTGTGTGTATGAGTAGAGAGGGGGGTGTCATACTTGAAAATTGTTTAATTTTTTATACAGGTTTTTCATGGCCTAGAAATCATTCGAATTCGCCGAAGACAGTTTATTCTTGACATTACCGTTGTACAACAAATTAACAATGTTAAACAACGGGTATCAAGCTTATATTAGATTGCTAATTTCTGTTTGGTATATTTAGTTTTCTGTTGTTACTAAAGCATCTATTTATTAATATTCTTTTTTATGTGGAACCAAGGAAGTTGTTTTTTATCACTAAATCGGCCTTGGTATTAAAAAAAAGGGTAAAAATAAATAAATAAATAAATGGATAGATATGTTTAAGTATATACAAAAATAAAATAAATAAATAAATACGTTAAATTAACGAAGAACTAAATAAATAAAAAGGAAAGCAAGAAGGAAAAGCAAAGGAAAGTCAATTTTTCGTGAAAATGCTCAAGTTAGTATGTCTAAATTCAAATTTAAAAATGATGAGATTTGTTGGATGCATTGAA
The DNA here is from genome assembly GCA_038373865.1 of Uloborus plumipes. Taxonomy (NCBI): domain Eukaryota; kingdom Metazoa; phylum Arthropoda; class Arachnida; order Araneae; family Uloboridae; genus Uloborus; species Uloborus plumipes. Next base: position 9,836 of record JAXGGA010002771.1, on the reverse strand, counting down.
TTTCACATTCGTACTGTCTTTTTTCTGAATTTTTATTCTGCGAAGTAGCGTACAATTCATTAATAATCAATTCAAGGTCCCAACCATGTCAAGAGATTCAATTACTTCTTGAGGTTAGGCAGGTCTTTTCCACGCTATTCGGAACCATTCTTAATCAACAAGATCAAAAAAAGCCTTTATACACTTGCATATTGTGCCGAACAGATCAGACACATAAAACCTTTTTAGAATCATAACACTTCCCGACCATGTCTCACGCGGGGGAGATCTGAGAGTCGTCTGCGTGTCCGAACACCCTCACAGACGATGCATTTATGAACTCCGACCCAGCTGAAAATAATAAACGAGTAAAAAATGAAATAAATAATAAAAATAAATAATGATAATGTCCGAAGCCCCCACAGACGATGCATTTATGAACTCCGACCCCATTAAAAATGCATTTATAAGTAAAAAATAAAATAAATAAATAAATAAATGTATAAAAATAAAATAAATAAATGGATATGTAGATAAGTATATTTAAAATTAAAATAAATAAATAAATGTCCAAACACCCTCACAGACAATGCATTTATGAACTCCGACCCCGCTACAAATGCATTTATAAGTAAAAAATAAAATTAATAAATGAAAAATATAAAAAATAAATAATGGATAGATAGATAAGTATATTTAAGAATAAAATAAATAAATAAATACGCTAATTAACCAAAGAGCTAAATAAATAAAAAGTGAAGCAAGAGAGAAAAGCTCTCTAATTTGTACACTTTGAAAAGCTTCTTTTTACACTTGCGCATTGTGCCAAACAGATCGGCCATATAAAAAATTTTAGAATCATAACACTTCCCGACCACGTCTCAAGCGCGGGAGATCTGAGAGTCGTCTGCGTGTCCGAACACCCTCACAGACGATGCATTTATGAACTCCGACCCCGCTAAAATAATAAATAACTAAAAAATAAAATAAGTAAATAAAAAATAAAATAAATAAATAAATGTCCGAACGCCCTCACAGACGATGCATTTATGAACTCCCACCTTACTAAAAATGCATTTATAAGTAAAAAATAAAATAAATAAATAAAAAGTAAAATCAATAAATAAAAAATAAAATAAATAAATAAAAATTAATGAATAAATGGATAGATAAGATATTTAAAAATAAAATAAATAAATAAATTCGTTAAATTAACCAAAGAACTAAATAAATAAAAAATAAAACAAGAAAGAAAAGCAAAAGAAATCTAGTTGTACACTTCGAAAAGCTTTTTATACACTTGCATACTGTGCCGAACAGATCAGGCATAAAACCTTTTTAGAATCATAACACTTCCCGACCACGTCTCACGCGGGGGAGATCTGAGAGTCGTCTGCGTGTCCGAACACCCTGACAGACGATGCATTTATGAACTCCGACCCCGCTAAGAAGACGCTCCCGTGGCAAATATATGCTCTGGGTGGAGTGGGGAGGAAGATCAGTGACCCGCGGCAGCACTCAAACAGGTGAATAACTGATCGTCTGTCGAGAGAGACTCATCAGGACATTAAAAATGCTGTCGAGAGACTCATCAGGGCATTGGAAATGCTGTTAGTGGGGAAGAAGTAGTTAGTGGTGTCAGCGCATTTAATATTGATATTTTACTTAATGGTTGTATGGAGATTTAATTTCAAAGCATACTTGATGAAGATAGGAAAAATAAGTCAAAATATATGTTAATTAATGCTTAACCTATTAATCTTTTTTTTCGCTTCTTTTTGGTGCAGAATATTTAATTAAATATTACACACCATAGAAGGCATTTGTCATGATTTGAGTAACCATGACATCTCATTTTTTCTTTATATGGAGTATCTAACTTTATAGTTAAAAAAAAAAAAAACTTGAACAGAAATTAATACGTAAAAATCAAGTTTACTGGGGATGTATATATTTTCTGAAAAACTAAATTGCTTAAGTACTTTTGGTACTTAAGTACTTTTGGTTTTCATTTAAAATAAAAAATTTGACAGGATTTCCCACAGTTAAAATTGACTTTATTTTGAGAGCTGCGATATATTCATTGGAGATAAACTCTTTATGAGTGCATTAGTACCAGGCAAATACGAAATGTGTTCAATAATAATGATACTAAAAGTTTGCATAGTTCAAATTATTGCCAGTGACAGGTTCTCATTAAAAAAATGTGTTTTGTGATCAATAGCTACTCTTTGTTACCCTCTTTTAGCAAAAGAGAAATTTTACGACCAGGAGCTGTATTCGGGGACAACGGCTTCTAAAAAAAGGAATGGTCCAGTTCAAAAATAGAGGTATGGATACCAAACTCATGATGAAATTCTAACCCCAAGAAAAATTTTAACAGCAGAAAACAACATAGATTGAGAACCTTAATATGACCTCATGCGTTAAAAAAAATGCGGAGTTGAAACTTGTAAATTATCTAGCAACTCTACTAACATAAAAGTTAACAAAAGGAAGAAAAAACTTTTAAAAATCGCGTGAAAGACTTTTCGCTGTTGCCAACGCATAATTTTTCTTTGAGAAATATATCAACTAATCATTACTTTTTATGCATTAATGCTTAAACTGCTATTCACTATTCGTTTCACAACATTTTTTTTATACCATAGGGGAAAAGAAAACTTCTTAGATCTTAAAGCCTAATGATAAACATTAGGGCTTTGATCTTAAAGCCCTAATGTTTATTTAGTATCTAAAGAGATTTGAATTTTGCTAATTTTGAGACTACGTCACTCAAAGAGCTCGTTTATGAGCCGAATGAATGTCCATTGCCATCCAAAAGGTAATAAAATGTCTATTCAAAAAATATAACACCTCTTTCTTTATGCTCTATCTCTGAACAATATAAATGAATTAAAGCAATAAATAAATAATAAAAAAACAACTATGAAATTCTTCAAAATATAATCAAGCGCTTAAAATTAGATTGAAATTTAATTCAACAAAACTTCATTTAACTTCGCAATTATGATAAGTGAACTATTCAGTCTTCTATTCATACTGTCAATCAAGAAGGTATTTTCAATTAATGTGTCTGAAGTGATGGCTGTTAAAAATTTATAATGCTTCTAAAGTATTTACTCAAAAAAATTGCAAGTTTTAATATCAAAAACTGCAGGGAGCTTTTCACTGGGATTCCCTCTAATAAAAACACATATACATCTGTTTTGGAAGAAAAAAAAAAACAGAAGCTAAGAAGGCCGCCGGCAAATCTGCAGACAGCGGCAGAAAATTCATTAGCGGCCCTAATGATTGGAAGAACTGAAAACGTTATTAATAAACGAGAAGATTTTCTGGTTGCAAGCAATTCATTTATCCCCAAGCCTAGTAGAAACATTTAGGCAACTCTTAAAATAATAGATTGAAAGGGAAGAACCTCCAATTTATTCGGATACCTATTTATCACCCTTCGATCATAAAAAAAGATATAGAAAAAACTTATTACAGAGAAGTAAGTTTGCTTGCAAACTTCACATCTGTCAACTCCTTCTGGCACAAATAAGGCTCGAATCAAACAAATAAGACGCTCCTATGCCTTTGATAATTGAATAGGCGGGGCAAAACAAAAAGTGACACAATATGGCTGCGAGGGTTATAACAACGCGGCACAGTTTTCGAACATGGATCTTTGGGAATATGGACAAATTGAGAAACTGGCTTTTACTTAGCATTTATGCGGGTACATCGGCTCGTTTCAATCAGCAGAGAAAGAAGTAGATGTTTGTGATTAAAAAAATACTGTGAAGCAAGTTTTGTACATTTTTTTATTGATACAAATGTTCAAATTCGGTGAGTCACAAAACTACACAAACATGTACATTCATAAATCTTTGATGTTAGAAAATTCTGTTTTAGAGAATAGCTTGTAATGAGATCGAAAATTGTGAGTTTCAAATTTATATCGTTGGAATTATTGAATCAATCTCTGCGCGAATTGCCTTTTGCTAATAGGGCACAAAAACTGAAAAAATAAAAAGCTTAAAAATTTGTTAGTAAAGATATTTTTTGAAAAAAAAAAAAAAAAAATCGTCTAATGAAAGATACGGAAATGCGGGGCAAAGTGAAATAGTAAACGCAGTAGAAATAGTAAGTTACCTTTTTCAAAATGACTAAACGAAAAATTTGTTTTAAAAAGCACATCACATAGAGAAAAAACAATGTATTTTAAAAGGAAAAACTTGCTTTGAAATATTATTTTTCGTTTCTGGTTGTAAATTTGCACGCGAAAAAAAAAAAAAAAGAAAATCTTTACTTTCTGTACGAGGCAAAGTGAAAAATAAAACATTTTTCAAGTGAAATATCTTCTGTTTGATTATTAAACCTATATTTCCGAATAAATGCGCATACTAATAAAAAATAAACATAAATAAACAAATGAATGAATAAATGAATGAATAATGAACTAATAAACGAATACATAGATAATGTATGAGAAAAAATAAATGAGTGAATAAAATGGGAATGGAGAAAGAAAAATAGTATTGTAAATGGAAAAAGAGTATTGAGTGTGAGTGAATGAATGATTAATAAAGGAATAAATACGTAAGTGATTTAATAAATGAATGAATACGACGATAAGTAAACGAAATAAACTATTTCACTTTACATCATCTATTTTTCTTCATAGGAATATGACAAATTGCATTGAACATTTAAAAACAAGAAATCCCTAATGTTAGCTTTATAGGTACTGCACTGACAATCAATATATCGCAGTTAATACTTAAAATGTTAACTGCAAAAACTCTTTATCGTTGTATAACAAGACAAAATTTTTTTGAGAAATCACAAAATATTACAATATGTGTGTCAACTTTACAGAATGACCTGTAAAATTTTTTCTTTGACCGTTATAGCGATTTATGTTTTGACTTGAATCAACTATTAGTTGAAAAACATAGTTAAAATATTGCTGGATAGACAGTGCGGCAAACTGCGAAACTATTTTACTATTTCATTTCACCTAACGTTCCTTTACTACATAAAGTTTGAAGCTTGCGTTTCATAGAAGAAAGCGAGTATTTTTCTAAAACATTTTACAATTGTCTCAGGTGTCTTCTCTGACACACAAATACCAAATAGAAATATTTCATTCTCCTTTAATTAGAAATTTTTCTACTGTATTCACTATCACTATTTTGTGCCAACAATCAGAAAATTCATTTTTTCTTCTTTATTTCTTTGTGTTAGATATATACAGCGACTTTTCTTAACTGCTTTGGTCACTAAGAACTTTTATTTGGTAGGAATAACAATTTTTATTAGTTATAGTTAATTTCCACTAACACTTACTTTTCTAAAAACACCTAAAGCATGTATATTGATTAAAGGGAAATTTTAATTTCCTTTGGTTGGCGCACAATGAAATTGCCGCAGTCTGATTACAGTGTATACAAAATAATAATATTAGAAAAAAAGTTACTTCCTTCCATTTTCGAATTTGATAGAAATATGTATTTTGAAATTAAAAACTGCTTACTGTTGGTAGAGATGGAGTTTTTGTAATGTTATACACCAAATACGGCTCAATGTTTTTTAAAAGTATTTTTGCAATGAAAAGCAAATTAATTCTGTTGGTAGCAGGGTTGCCAGACGTCCCGGATTTCAAGGGACAGTCCCGTTTTTTGAGAAACTGTCCCGCGTCCAGGGGAACATTGATACGGGACGGCTAAAGTACCGTATTCTAGCTAGAAACAACATTTTACAAAACGAGACATTATTTTGAAAAAAAATAAAGTAAAACAAAAAATGTGAAATGGAGTGATAAGAAAATTGATTGAATCATATTTTTCTGTTCTGCAGTGTAATATTAGTCTTATGTTCAGTTAGAGCCGAAATTATTGTGACAATTCATTTAACAAAGATGTAGTTCATTTTAAAAGTGGTGCAGCTCCTTGTAAATGATTTTACTGTACATTATTATATAAAGTTATTCTTAAATATTTCCTCATGAAAGAAATATGCGTTCAGCTACTATTAGTCACTGGACAGTTATCTTTTGAAATGTGCTTTGCTTCGCTCTTAATCTAAAAGAAGTAACTAATTGTAATTCCATTTAGCAAACAAATACATATTTTAAAAATATGAAGATACACCGTTTTTACAATGAATAACAAATATAAATTACTATAAGTTTTATGCAAAAAAAAAAAAGACACAATAAAGCTCTGAAAGAATTATTACAGCAGTGGAACCAATCAACTGGTTAAATTTTATTTTTCATTTTGTGTCTATGTCTATATTTTCTAAACCGCTTATTTCATTCATAGAGGACATGAATCAATTTCATGAAATTGAGTAAGGATTGACTTGTCAGTACTTTTTATTGACAAATTAACTCCACTTTTTAAAAATGACTTATTTCAGCTTTAAACGTGCCATTTTGACGACTAGTACAAAAATTTATAGTGAATTCATGGTAGACCATTCCCATCCTGAGATGTTTGAAAATGTAACTCAAACTCTGAAGTAGTTTCCAAACAGAAAGTATCATCTTTAAAAAGTTTTTTGCTATTTGTATGTTACTCTATTTGGAAAGTGAGGCCTTCACGTATAAAAGAAAGATTAATAGCGCTCAACAGAATGGAAATAAAAGAAAATCTTTCGTACTATCAACTATTCGAGAGTGCGTGTGTCAGTGAAATATTTTAGTAACACTGCACAGAGGTCAAAAGATATCTTACTTGACTAGATTCTTCTTGGAATGTCTTTAGCTGAAGGCATTCTTCTAACCGATTCAATCTTTTGTCAGCTAGTCTCGCCAATTTCACCATGGCTTTCCTTAGCTCATCGTACAAGACACTGGTCCTCTCCAAGTTCTCTCTAGGCAAAAAATGTGACAAAAGGGAAATTAATATAAAAATGCTAAACATGACGTGGGATAACAGCTATCATTTATGCTTAAGATGGCGTGACTGATCCTGCGACAGTTTATCGTTTTAAATTACAAGCTATTCAAGTCTGTGGAGTCTGGAAATGCATATTAATGGTAGAGTGATGTTACTTGGAAACTTTTAGTGGTCAGGTCGCGGTGATAGCTGAAATGTATGCAAGAAAGACTCGAGAGAATGAGTGTGCACACTACACAAATGCAGTTTTTTGTAAGACAAAAGGATCGGTACAAAATTTTAGCAAAATCTTCTTACAGTTGATTTTATGCAATGAGATTTTGTATGCAAAATGATTTTGCATACATTTGAATGACGTTTCTATTAATCGGATTTTACCATACAGCTGAATGATTATAGAATGTGATTAAAATGGTTTAGATGGGGTCATTTATGGCTTGTCCTGTATACTCAGCACATTAATAATATTTTACACGTATTCTTCCCGATGTCATTTACAGTAATAATACAGCATTTTTTTTCTTTCACATTAACCGAGTCTTCCGCTTTGTTTCTTAATAAAGGAGTTATTGGTTAAATGCAATTTTGTTTACTGACATAGTTATAATGCAAATATTTTTCAAATCACCAGACATTTTTTAAGCAAATTAATTTCAAAGCTATACATTTCAGTTTTCGTATTGTATATCCATAACATAAGTGAGACCTACATAAAACCTTAATTGATATATTTAAAAAAACTATCCTTTATGACATGAGGTTTTATGATAGGATTGAATTATTACGGATTCATTAGAATAACGAAGAGTAACGATGAAGTTTTCTATCGTCAGATTCAATGACTGATTAATAGGCATGGGATCCCATTGCAAAATATTTTTTAGGGCCCTTCGTAGATGAAAAGAACAAGGAAACATATTTTTCAAGTCCTGTTTTGAATTCTTTTCGGAGCCTGCTGTGCGAGTCCCTCACGATTGAAACATTTGTGCCATAATAAATTTGCTACAGGTCAAGTTACATTGGCAATAACTAAACGAAGTATTAAACAAGCTTTAATTTATTATAGAAGAGAATTTAAGTAGTTTGTGTATGCATGTAGCAATTTAAATGAAAACTGGCTGTCAATTGAATAGCGTGCACTTTATTCTTCACCTTTCCTATAAGAGCTGCACTGAGTCCTCAGTAATCTTTTCCAATCTGAAAGATTTCTGGAATCTTCATTATCTTTCTAGGACTTTTAATTACGGACGATTTGGAACGAGTTTATTCATTATTTTCACTTTATTTACTCGTAGTAGTTAGTAGACGATCATAATAAGAGGAGAAATCTTTTGAAACAATACAAAAAGAAAAGAAAAAGAGAGAGAGAGAAACTGAACTCTGTATTTTGTTCAACTAATAATACACTTAGAGTTCCTGAACTACCAAGTTTCAATCACAATAATTGGAAAAGAAATTTCTGCATTTTAAATTCAAAATTACAGCGAAAACTTTCTTCTGTAATTTTGCGTAAAACAATAGGATAAAATATCAACCTTGAATTTCCTTAGAGTTGTGTTCTTCCCTTTCTTCCTTTTTACACTCTTAAGAAAGGATTTTGTTATAAATCTGAGCAATTATCTGAAATTTCTACTGCTCATTTTAACTATATGAAGCGTATTCTGATGGAAAAAATGCAACTTTCAAATCCAGCATTTATAGTTAATTTTGTGAAGTCCAAGATGCGCAACAAGAAACAATACAAACAAGATTTTAAATTGTAAGCTACTTAAAAATCTATTTAAGGCTACCTGTATTTAATTCACTCAGACAGGATGTGATGAGTTCTGAAATTTTGCAATGGTTCTGCTCAAAAATGAGATAAGGCTTACAATTTTCTGGAATTCTGATTTTGCTCCGTCTTACTCCTCGCGAGTTTCATGTTACAGTTTTTTACGATAACATATGACTGCTTTACCGTCCTGAGGCAGGATTTTAAGGTACGTTTTTAAAGAACCTTTTTGTAAAAAACACGGCTACCCAAACTCTCACTATAACTGCAGGTACATATTGAAATTATCCAATATACTGTCATATTATTTATGACTGTTAAAAGAGCCGCTTATTTCTTTTCCATACAAATTTTAATTTCGCTTCAATAAATATTAGCTGTTGAAGTATAGTTAATATTTTTGCCGCGAAACTTTTATGAAGTCATCAGTATTTCTTGAAATCTAGTAATTCAAGCTTTTTGTTTGCTGATGGAAATTGTAAGTGTTTTTCTTTGTTTGTTTTTAAATGTTTTTAAAGATAGTGGGATTTTAAAATTCAATTTTATATGAGCAAAACTAAATTCTAAACTTGAATTTTCAATTGTTCGGTGTCAAATGAAACTGCTCTTCTTTTGGAAATTTTCTGGAGACAAAGAGGACGATAAAGAGAAGACCGGTGGTAATTAAAAAAAAAAAAAAAAAACAGTAAGAGTTAAATCGTGGAAATACAGGACTACAGAAGGTCCTGGTGAAAGTATCCAACGTTTAGCGCCCTAATGTACTACCACTGTTTTGGATACTGAGAATATCTGTTCACGAATTCGTAAAGAACAGTTTTAAGGAATTTTTGTACACTTCATCGGGCAAGAATGAGATTGTTCCAATTTTAGTATCTAATCTTTGGAAAATGGTTATGTGAAAAATAACTCTGTTTATGTAATGTAATTTACACTTAAAGACATTGTTATTTCCTAAAAATTAATTATTGTTACAATGATAATCGTTTCTATCAATTTAAACTTATGTGTAAATGTGATGGGTCAATTTAACCACCTGTAGTCATGGTTGTGAGGCGATCGTGTCATGTAAGAATGCAACTCCTTAAGAATAGTATCTCCTTCTTCTTCTAAGTGTCGTAGTTGTTCGTCGTGAAAGGTGTGGGTAACGTTCCTTTTTTGTTGTTCAATCATTTGATGAGTAAGGGTGGAAGACACTG